>CP137671.1:25720312-25982812 GCA_037976565.1 Mesocentrotus franciscanus
ACAAATCAAGAAAGGGATCAAAAATATTTCTTACCATCTGGCTCGTCTCTGCTCCCATGATTTCCCATTATACTAAAAGTCAATCCGACAACTATTTTCTTGATGACGAAACTAAGGAGTGATAGCTTGGTGCTGAAAAAAATAACGTGTATCCAGAAACGGTGTCATGTGGATGTTAGCTCTAAGCGATAATGATATTGATTGAGCAGATTCCGAGTCTATATAGCTGCCCGTTGCATTGGCTCGGAAATGTTCGGCGGATCCGGAAGACTGCACTGTACATACTGCGTTAGTTGTTACGAGACTGATTTTGTTTGCTCAGTTACAAGGGTTCGATGGCGGTGTGCTGTCTGATTCTGCTTGGTCTCACACTAAACATACGTCATGCATGTATTTAGTCGGCCCGGAAGAGGAACCCGGACACAATTCAGAAATGAAGAACGGTTTACCTTCACTGAGGGTGAGCAGTGGACCAACCATTTTCTTTTTATAACTGTAACAGCAACAGGTCTTTTTCTCTCGCTCTTCCTCTCACTCTCTCTCCCTCTCTGAAAAGGGTCATCGGGGAAATAATATGCGATGTATTGTTCATGAACAAAAGATATAGTTGACGTACATAGCGCCAGCTGGATCTTTATTTCACCCGGATTTTTTAAAATAATCATTTTTAAATACAACTCGAGGGAGCGTCTATGTTTAGAGAGAAAGAGCGAAGAGGGGGAGGGTACACAGGAACAGACATATATAGCCCGACATGTTAATTTTGAGGGAGGTCATTGTTCTTTAGGACTATCGTGATGAGTAGGCCTACAGTATCCTGGGCAGAGTCTCACGAAACCGTCAGAAGTACAAGTTCACCGACATCCCATTTAAATGCGTGTATTAAGTTTCACACGCGTTTCAATGGGATGTCGGTGAACTTGGACTTATGACGGTTTAATGAAACGCTGCCCGGATGGATAAGGTTTCCGGAAGATCAATCCACCCTAAGCCTGATATCCGAATTATATTTAGTCCACTGTCGTAAAGCTTTCACTAAATAAAAAGATGTGAAGTCATGACAGATGTGTTGAAAATAGCACCCCGGAATATAGAACCGACCCAAAAATAAAAATTTGGGAAAACACTTTTTTAATTCTCCAAAAAGAAATGACTAATTCAAATCATTGTTATAGAGGTGAGTAAATAAAATACAACTGGCATTGGAGTGGAGAGCCGAAGGACCAATGTCCAATGAATAAATAAAAGAAAATGAATAACTATTAGGTCGATGTTCTTTCCTTATTAGGTTACGAATGCATGTTCCAAAACTAGTATTAAAAAAGAAAGTTCATCTTCGCGTTTGCCGGAACATGTATAACAATTAAGTGAGCAGTTGAAGAAGAAAACCCTGAAGAAGATTCGGATAATTTTACCAGTTAACACTGTCTCACAGTTGTTTATGTAATAGATAGAAATGGTTTATTAAAAATATCATCGCGGCCATTGGCCGAATTGCGATCCATTCCACAAAGATACAATACAACTGCAATTCAAATTCAAATAACACAAAATATGACATAAATGGTGTGGATCTATATAAAAACAAGAATAAACTTAAGAAATATACAAATCAAGGCTTAGCTATCATTGTCTGGACTGCAGGGCGTGATGTTACTTCATTGTAAAGTGTATGCATACGTGTGTGACAAATGAAATAAACCACTTCTGGCCATATAAATGAAACCAAGATCTGATATCCTCCTCTTATTTACGTCAGGGCAACACTTTTGTTTATATTAATGAGTAGACTATAATTAAATAATCAAGGGCTTGGAGTTTACTACCCGACCACCACCCCACCACATTCTACGTTGTTGTTGTTTTTTCTTCTATATTTCGTATAAAGAATTAGAGCAGAAATAAATTCTTATGCTGTACTTAAAAATAATATTCAAATTTTAATCCCATTTTGTCACTTTTCTCTAGCGCAGGCCTATTTAGCACCACGACAGATTTCTGCAGCAAAACCATGGTTTCTGTGAATGGCAGCCATGCAAGATCTCACTTCCCAAGCATGCCAAGTACAATTGTTCTTTTCTATAGAATTCTAGGCATTGTAATTTCTTTGGAAAGCGTGAGCAATAGTCTAAATTTAGATATCTGTTCATTAAACTCAACCAACCAAGGCAGAGTCGATTCTCGGACTGTAACTGCGAGCTAGTACACATGCATAGGAAACATTCGGCTGCGTCCGGTGTTAATCTGTACTGCAGGGATGTTAGAAGAAAGTGGTTGGGACTTTGTTTTTGTGATTTCTAGTAATGGCATTTGATACAATTAAAGGAGGAGTGAATGAAACTAATCCGTCTTGAATAAATATTCAATGCATATTTGGTTAAATGTGTAAAGAATTAGGAGAGTGACTCTTTAGTATTAAAGCGTGACTTACAAAGCACTTCAAACAGTCTGAGAAACGTAATGCCATGAACAGTACATGAATATAATGATGACGTCATGGTGGTGAAAGTGGTGATAGTGGTGATAATAGGGACTTTTAGATTTGCACGTCGACGTAGTGGACTGCAACGTGTGCCATTCTTTCGAGGCACTGGCCCGTGCCCGGCAGTGCCTTAAAAGGACGTCACATTACCTTAAAATGATGTCACCGTGGCAGTCCACGTTCTCGTCGTGTAAAATCTGAAAGTCCCTATTTAGGGTTTTTTAGATTTTACACGACGAGAACGTGGACTGCCACGGTGACATCATTTTAAGGTAATGTGACGTCCTTTTAAGGCACTGCCGGGCACGGGCCAGTGCCTTGAAAGAATGGCACACGTTGCAGTCCACTATGTCGACGTGCAAATCTAAAAGTCCCTAGTAGTGGTGGTGATAGTAGCGGTGGTGGTGGTTTTAATAGTATAGTGGTGGTAGTGATGGCAAACTTAGTTCAAAAGGTGGCGTGTCTACATGGGACACACGGGGGAGTGCATAACGCAACCCATCCCGAGTGGTGAAGAAAAACAAAAGAGAAAAAAAGGGAAATGCGAGAAAAAAGGGCAGGCTCGTGCTCAGGGAAAAAATACTCCGTTCCTCGGACAGAACGTTAACTGGAGGCCCGATATGTACGTTAATAATACGCTAACCTTCTCGCAAAGAGTAGGGTGTAAAACCGGCCGGTGTTTAATATGCCTGTGTACACAATTAGTAATCAACATACAGATCTTCGTGATAGGGCTGCATATATGGCCTTTTGAAGATTTAAAGTAGAAGTTCAAAGAGGAAGAAGAAGAAGAAGAAGAAGAAGAAGAAGAAGAAGAAGGGAAAAGGAGGAGAAGAAGACGCCTAGACCACCTTTTGCGCCCTCCACTGAATTAGTATTCTTGTAAAATGAGCATTTCATTTTCTAAGAAACACCGCCCCCCCATTCTACCGGTGCCCCCTCAATGGGTGAACTCACACTACGCCACTGAGTTCAACCTCAATACATTGCCATTTCTTCCAAGTGTAGGCCGAAAAACATGAACACAAATCATTTTCCTGATGAAGTAGTGAGCTGTTTGGATTTGGACTTCTGCCTGAAGTATAGAACATGACACATCCTATTCGAATAACCGCTACTCAACAGACAAACTATTTTTGTCCTTCTGCAAAAGGTTAAGATTACCCAAAAAAGGATGTAGATCTCCAATCATGTTTATAGGAAGTATTTCGAGTACATGACTTGGAAGTTTGTATATATTTGTTCACTGTTAGCGGAAATGTGGTTAGCAAAACTTCAGTAAATGATGCTAATGTTGGAATCAGTCAACATTACAGTCAAGATTTAAAATGTCAAAACATGTCATTATTCAAGAAAGGAAACAACGACCCACGTGTTATCCCGTATCAAGTATAAACATGAGTGATAAAAATGTTTTTAAAAACTCTCGTCATTCAATAAAGAAAATAATAACCCACGTTCCTTTTATTTTAAAACTTGTATCACTTAGAACATGAACCGTCAAAATCATATAGTGTTTGACTATTTCTTACTGATGCCACACTTTTGTGTCTTTAGCCATATGCTAAAAAATATACAAAATCTGAAAAACAAGATTTTTAGGAGTTCATTTGTACAGTAAAGATGAATATTACACTGATTATTGTTTGATTTGTTTTGCACAGGATTTGAGTGTCATGTTTATTTTTTGTCATTTATTTAAAATGCCAATTATAATCATATTGCTTTTTCGTTTTCCTTTCTTCGATGAACTTTAGATTTAAAAAATATATGACGAGGAATGGGATTTATTATCATCACTGTATTATTTTCCCGAAGAGGCACGCGGCATGTGGTATTATTTGCTTTTCCTGTTTATGGTAAATTTGATATTTGAACTCAATTATCTTTGTTACACTATTATTTAGATGTTTGTTATCCTTTGTCAAAAGGACATTAAGAACGATCTAATCAATGAATTTCAATTTGCGTTTTAATTTTAATTCACTGAAACTCAGATTGACTACACCAGTGGACACAAAGTGTACTTTCAGTAATAAATTGGATATTTGATAAGAATAACTACCATTTATTGTCCATATTTTCAGGAATCTCTCTTCCTCTCCTAAACATGGCACGACAATGACAGGAGACAATATAAACATGCACTCTATAATGTGCGTGGTAACACCTAAGATCAGCGTATGAACATAAACAAAGACAGAAAAAGACAATTTTACACGGAGTTCCTGTAATACATTACATGATATTTCATTTATAATATAGACATTATACAACTACGGCCAGACCGTCATCTCCGATTCATTTCATCAAAATCGGTTATGACCAAATTAGCACATTGATTATTTTCAGTTAAATTCTTAGTCGTTATCCAATATGAATGCTGTTGACAGACATGATCGCTTTATACACGTGATACATTTACCCGTTATTATGTATAGGCTGCATTTTAAGGTACTATGTCCCATTTGCAGGCAAAACAAAAAATGAAAAGGTTAAATTCCAACGGCATTTGAAAGACAATACTAATTTAGAACTTCCCTAAAAAAAAAGGGGCTTGAAAATGTCTTTAAGTGGGAAAATAACGACTATTAGTTGTCGAATCGACTTAGGAGCTATAGAGCCAGTAAGTAATAGTCTGATTTTTCAGACCATTGTACCGAATGGTCGTACGTTTTATGCTGCGCAAAGATTCAATCAGTTTAATTTTGGCCATTACAAGAAGTGGGTTATTGATGTAGACAAATGCTCATGTACCCTTTACAGCTCATTTTATGTATGTTATTACCAAAGATAAAAAAGCCAGTCAGTCACTCAATAGTGTCTGACAGTGAAGTCTAGCAAGTAAACGGGTTTCCTTGCATAATTTGAATATTAGGACACTGCTAACGTTTAAATTTCACAGATAGGACATACATGACATATTCATAATTCCTGCAAAGTTCTACAGAATTTGATGTTGGCTGCAAAAGGGACATAGTATCTTTAAAGGTGAGTCACATGACCCCAAACCGGACTAGTTCACCGGTGAATTGAGTGCGATCATTTAAACAAACAAAAAACGATGGGAATTCGGCTGGCGTTTACAAATAACACTTTAGAGGTGTGTTTTCGTCGTGTTTATGGGTAGTTGCCTAGCAACTTCCGACAAAACTCCGGAATGTGATAAAACATGCTGTTTTTGCTTGCAGTGTAAATGCAGCTTATTTTGCGCGTGACATTCGTTCACATTCATTTCTTCGAATAGCTTTTCTTTAAAAAAAATTCATGAGAATTGATGTTATGAAAGGATCCTGACATATATGAGATACAGTGTAATAATTCTTGCGTAGAGGCGCACCATTCCTCAGTCATTTTCAAACCATGCATGCAACCAACACTGATGTAAATCAAATGAAGAAACAATACAACTTGTATATTTATCAGAATTTAATGCGTAATATAAAACATGTGTGTCAAAGGTGAATGTGACTTAAGGCAGATATTGGAAACATATCATGCATTTGTCATGCCCCACTATAAATTTCAATTTCAAAATGTGATAATCAATAATAATGAGGAAATAGACGTACATTAATCCTTTAATATTTAATTTGATTTGATTTTATGTGATTTGATTCGATTCGATTATAATTGAATGATTTCATTGCTTTCTTGCATCATCTTTTGCAACCCAATTGTATATATGAAACAATTTTTGAATTACAACTACAGTATATACAATTTACTAATAGATAGAATGCAGACTGAACGCAAATTAGATACAGTAGGGCCACATCATTATGCAGGTATAGCTTGACGTACCTGCAGCCCTCAACTATAATCTATAACATCTAACATTCATAAAGCAGATACTCACTAAAGTTCTACGGGTACAAGACTAACGGAAATTTGAAAAGTGAAGAAAACACAGTATTTCTTTTTGACCGATCAACTATCTTTTTGAATAAATCTGACAAACTGGTATTGAGGATTGAACTGGACTCCGACTGAGTATAAGATCGTTATATAAACTACTTAGATTACCCATATATTAGCGTTTAGAATATATGAATTCTATGTATTAGACTGGGAGGTTTCATTGATTTTTGTCAGTTTTATCATATTTTTGTGCAACTGCCTGGCAATTGGCAAGAAAGTCACAGTTGCGAAGTCGTAACAGACCATGTTTATCGCAAGCTATATTGTGTCTAGCACGTTGGTGGCGTTTGTAGAATATTACCATAGCGTATTGAAATGAGCTATGAATATTGACAATAACACTCGGTCGAGAGTAAATATTTAACATTTATGTCGTTGATAAAGCAAAAGTGAAGTTTGCACATTGTAAAGCTGAAAAGTTTTATGACATTCACATTTTTTCACATAGTATTCATAATAATTATAACAGTTTATTTATTATTTTTTTGTTAAAGGAGAACTAATTAACCCCAAATAAAAAATCTAGTTGTTCTGAGAGAGTTATTGCATTCTTGCCCATCTATCTTTAAGATTCCCCACCAAAGTGTATACGAAAGGCATAAAGCAAGAATAAAGTACAGTTTCTCAGCAAGACATGGGGCATCGCCATTTTCTTGATTGCATGACATACTATGCGGAGTCGCTTATCAACTAAATGTATTCAAATTTATGGATGCTTCCTTAATCCCATGTGTTTGTGGTGTTGCTATTATCCTTTGTACTCCAATTGCCAGAACGCAAATTGCATAAATAAGTTGGTACTGTTCTGGGGTGAAGGTTTCGCATAAATGAAATAGATTTTTCAACCGGTATATTTTAGTATTTTTGAATAAATGGGTTACAATTGTTCTCCTATTCTATATTTTTCACCAAAATGTAATGATTACATTCTCGGCTATGATTTCCCCTCATTGAAAAGTAAAGGTTTTGTTATTGAATTAAAAAAGTTTTTCCAATTAAAGATTGGTGTATGATACATGTACAACTCCGCCTGGTACGACGGTCACATTTTCATGAAAATGACTGCGCCCATGTCACGCTAAAAGGCATTACATCATGCCAAAAAATCTTCATTTATATATTTCTTGTACACGTTCGTAAGATTTATTGTACATCAAAAACAGGAATTCATCTGGTTTTTCAGAATACCTACACTTATTCTTTGGGGTCAGTTCTCCTTTAAGTCATTTATTCAGTTTTATGTCTACAGGATTGTCTCATTTCAGATCCATTCGTAGACCTACTATTCCACAGAGCCTTGCATTCACACAAAAGTACAAAACGCATTTCACACTTTAAAAAGAGCATACATATTTATATATATACAGATATTTACCAAAAAAACATAATGTACATAAATCCATTGAAAATCCGTTCTTAAAATGTGCAAAAAGAGGGAACACAATAAATATAAAACATATCTGAGAAGAAAAGGTGATATGAGTAATGGATGATAAGTACTTTCAATTGTGTTTTCAAATGTTTAAAACCTAGGGCCATAAGATTTGTGTGTATTAATTAGTCATAATCGTATTCTTAACTTACATAACAAAATTACTAATTGTAAATAGATCAATAAGACACCATAGTCCAGATCTATGGAGTTCTCTCTCCCTGAATTGATTAATCCCTTTCCCCCCTCTTCTCATGCGTATGATATCTTACAATAAATTTGTAAGCATTGTCAATCCTAGTAGACTTCTTATTCAAATGATGTTCAAGGTAAAAGATATTGTGTCAACATTTCAGTCTTTGTCATAATAGTTTATAAGCCCTGTATATATTTATATAATTACAATCATTATTATCATTATCATCATCATTATCCTTATATTTTACATATGCTTTCAATTATTCGTCCATTCTGCTTAATCAATATGTCCATTTAATTGTTTGGGCTGTCAGATTTTCAAGCAATTTCCCTACAATGATAGTCCTTCTTTCGCAATAATTTTATAAAGTTTGATGTTATATGATTATTTGACAATTAATATTTTTCTTCTATAATATTTGTTACGTATATTTGATTATTTATAATTAATTGTCAGACAGTACTTCGTTGTCAGTATTTCATGTTTGGTACGATACCGATTTTAAAAAGTACTTATACGGAATGCAGAACAAAATAAATCAAATCAAAATCAAATCAAACAATATTCTCCATACCACACGTTTACAATCATTACAACTAACTATGACAAAATATGTTGCGGAAAAGCAAGATTCACAGACAGTCCTGTTGTATTATCTCCTGATAAACGCAGATTTTATGGCCATAATTGTCGGATAACCTAGTTACTAAAATTTCACATCGGATATTAGCACGACTAGGATCTCCTGGTCACAGTACTGAATTTTGTTCTTTCACCGGCTCATCTAAGAGTGGGGATATAATTGGGGGTAAATACGTACCCCAGGAAACCTCAATATGGCATAATTTTGAGTAAATATTAGGTACATACAAATATTTTGCCCAACATCGTGCCCTCTCCTCGGCAGCTATTTGAATTCGAAAAAGACATCTGGAAAATTTGATCAGTTTTGTTTATATGTGTTACTTGCTTTGTATTTTTTAGAGAGTTTTCGGACTTGTTCACTCCCTACCAATGAGTTCTGGATGCGCCACTGTTTATGCAAATAGATCAACGGAAAATATCCGTAATTTTACTTTTACGTGATCTGAATTCAGCCTTTGTTCTTAAATAGTGCGATATGACATTTATATTATTATTATTATTTGAAGGAGGATATTTTTGATGTTCATCACTCAGCTAAATAGGATAGAATTTCCTTCAGTTTCTCATGATTATGTAATGATCAATATATACATCAATATCGGCATAAAATTGTTATATACATTTTACGAAACTTTCACAGATATGACCTAGATGCAATTAGCATAAAATGCGTATGTCTAGGCAGAAGTGCAAATCTACAAATTGATAATACTAATAATATTAATAATCAGAATCAGAATCAGAATAAAAAGGACGATAATATTAATCATCATCATTATCGTTATCATCATCATAATAACAATCAGAATAATAATAGCATTGATATTAATAATGGTATATTTGTTAAACATACATTTACGTCACGCAATCGTTAAAGGAAAATGAATCCCAACAAACTTCAGCTGATAGCCTTATTAAAATTGTGAGCCTGTTAAAACCCTCTTGAAATTACTCATATTTGATTACTTGAATTGAACTGAATTTCCTTTCTATGTAATCAAATAGGAGTAATTATAAAATATTTTTAACTGGCTGACCGTTTTGAATAAGATTATCAGGTACTGTATGTTGGGTTTCATTCTCTTATCAGCTGAATTCGACATTTGTACACAAGAAAAAATAACAAGAATATAACAACGTGAACAATGTAGTACATTTAAGTTATATAAACTACTACTAGGTAATAAAAGTAAAGCAATTTACAATTTTACAAATCTAGTAACAAATCACTTATATTACAAGGCAATTTCTTATTACGTAGAAAAATGCAGGATACAACAAATATAGTTACTTTATAGTGATTATATGATAGTCCACAGAGGATGCCTATTCAGAAAGAACTTCGGCAATAAGAAATATGTACAAAACACTATAGATACCCTCATATATTTTCTTTGTCCGATTTCTTATGGCTTCATTTTGTCGTGTTCCCCAGATCGGCGTACGTTATAGGCTGTTATGGTCTATCAAACTAATGTTGCCAGTATTTTCTTGAAAAACACTGTCGTTTGTTTTCAGTTACACATTTGTAGTATTGTACTATTTAGTGCTTTGATAGTTATGACTGTAACTTATCTTCATTGTTTCAGTTTAAAGCCCCACTGCACTATTTGTAGCTACTTGTGCCCTCTATATAGCAAGCAATGCCTAAGTGGTGACCGTTGGTCCCCCATGGTCCCCTTTTTCTTATGTTAATTGAGAGCTGATTTGATGAGATAACCACCTGTAAGTGACCATGAAGGGACGTCTAATCCCTCCTGGCACAACTAGTCCAGATAGGCTTTAAAATCAATCTGACGACATCCAAAGAAGGACGGAAGCTAATCTACAGAGTCTTTCATGCATATTTTGCGTGCATGTCAGTGTATGATCCTCAATCATTAGAAATTAGGCACTAATTGCAATGCACATAAAATTACTTTTTTCTGGGTAAGTCCACATAAATGCTGCCTGGTGTACTCTTGGCTCTTTGACATAATGTCATTCGTCATTGCAATCACAACTATACACAATGATAAATGGAAGTTCACACAAGTAACCAATCTAACATCTCTAGTTCATCGTTACCTTTATTAATTTCATAACAAACTCACACATCAGGGCTCGCGCTACGTTTTTCAAAGTGGGGAGGGGGGAGGGGGACTAAAGTATTTACGATCAGGTAGACGGTCTGCGTAGGGACCCCGAGATTTTTGGCCTATAGCGCAACCCTTGTAAATAGGCCTCATACAGGCACCGCGGAACGTTTTTCAAAGTGGGGGACGGGGCGGGGGTTAAAGTATTTACGACCAGGTAGAGCGGAGCGAGCGGGGCGTAAATTGGCGTGGGGTCCAGAGGGAACCCCCCCCCCCTGGAAGCTCAGGGGTTTTAGGCATTTTATTACCGCAAGATGAGCATCAGGAGCCAGCCTTAGGAAGCTCAGGGGGTTTAGGCATTCAATAATTGCGGTCAGATGAGCATATTTTGATACCTTATTTGTGACACTAACAGGTCACTAATCGGCGTGGGGTCTAGGGGGCCACCTTAGGGTCCCTGGTGGGGCTCAGGGGCACGGCCTCGGCGGGGTTCCAGGGGCGGAGCCATCCCGGAAGCTCAGGGGTTAGTATGCATTTTATATACGGTCAGATAAGAATCAAGGAGCCAGCCTTAGGAAGCTCGAGGTTTTAGGCATTCAATTACGGTCAGATGAGCATCCAGGGCCCGCCTTGGGGACCCTGGCGGAGTCCAGGGGCGGAACCCCCTGAAGCTCAGGGATTTTAGGCATTTGATTACGGTCATATCAGCATGTATTTTGCGGGGTATTTTGATACCTTATTTGTGACAATGGCAGGTCACTATTCTTTCTTTTCTTCTTTCTTCCTTTCTTTCTATTTCTCTTTAACATAATTTTTCAAAAGAGTGGGGGGCCCTGCACATAAAATAAGTATTATAGACACACTTTCGCAGACGTGTGTGTATTGGCCATAAAGCAACATCACACATTTGAGGGAGGAAATGACTGACAAGCAGAGAAAATATGAACTTATCCAAGGGAAACTCTGAAAGCATTGTGTCATAGTCATATACGTACATATATATAATTGACAGTTCACATAATTTTATTGGCTTGTATTAGTCTGAGACGATGAGTCAAAAGTCTGGTTTGTACTGCATTTAAGCCAATCATATGATATTTCAAACTTTCGCAAATCTGTTTCTGTTAGTTTTTAAGTTTTATACAGATGAACTTATTGCACAAGGCTGGATTGCCTTTAAACGATCTTACACACTTTGGATGGCATAGGTCATGTGATAATGACGATTCTAACATATTTCCTTCACTCCATGAATCCCGTTCCTTTTTTGTTATTCTGTATGGAAGCAGAGAAGAAATACAAATATGATAACATTTGAAAGCGAAGGATTAAACTCTAAAACGAATTTCAAACCATTGTTAATCAGTCTTTGATAATATTATTCGCAATAAATTACATTAAAAAGTGTGCATAAATAAACATTTAGTATATATCTAACTCTTGCATTTATTATTAGAAACTCACTTTCATCCCTTTTATACCTTTTGACGTTAGTAAAAATTTATATAAATAGTAAATATATAGATTAAATACACTATAACACATTTTAGATATGTGGTCATTATGTTAATAATTTCTTTCTGAAATTTAGCAACCAAGTATGTTTATCATAACAAATATAGAACTAAATTTAGAGAACATGAACTTGAGACTGCTGTAGATATGTTTTCTCAATTGTAGTCTTAAATTTGTTTCAATAATGCAATAATCAGTGATGGCTACAAAGCATCGCTAAAATGAAACCAAACAATAATTAGACGTGATTGAGTTGAGCTTATTTTTTTTTATACACAGTAAAAGCCCCAATCAGGGCCGTGTTGATGAAATGTCAATATTTCAAGTTCCATGTTTGTGCATGTATATCAAGTTGTTTCCATGATTTGAGCACAAGTTCGTGTCGTATATTTACAGTAAGGTAGGGGCAGAGGAGGTGCGCACTTACCAAATCACATCTGCTATTTAAAAACACAGTAGAGCATGAGCATCTATGCCTCGGCCAAAATCAACATTTGTGTTGAGGGGAGAGGGGAAGGGGTACAATAAGTAATGTTTCTCTAAAATGTGAAAACGAGTTTTTTCTTTTTACTATTTTTAAAGATTTTCGTTTTTATTTTTATTTTTTGCTTGATTCGGCAACGGAGTTGTGTGGACGTCATCGCAAGGGGCTGGCTCTAATATATATTCATACTTTTCACTTTTCGGGTCCGATATTGCCAAAATATTTTGGTGGTATTTTGGTTTTGATAGTTTCCTTAGGGTAGAGAGAAGCTTAATTCTTGGCTGGAATCTTGTAATCCGGGAAAACACTTTTCTCAAAACGAATGCTGAATGCTGTAGCTTTGCGGTACAGTCTACTGTACACGGCAATAATGACGGTGACGTCAGTTCAAGATGGTAGGCAGCCAGCCTTCTTCGACCAGCAGCAACGTGGTACAATCCGCGACTTCTATCGAGCAAACATTATTCCACACTAATAGTGGTAGGAAGAAAAGAGGGGCCCAAGAATATGGTCAAACAACAAGGAGTTGCACCTCGACAAGTTTCAGCTTCTCAAGGTGATTAAGACACTGGAGTGACTGGCGTTTCATTTGATGTTAAGGTATGGTGTTGCAAAGTTTGTAACTTCGATGTTTGGAGTGATGATGACCAGAATTGTGAGAGATGTAATGGTACCACATGTATTAAATGTTTGGGTATGGACACCTATTGTATGAGGTACTTAAAAGCATTGTAAATGTCCGTCCATTGGTATTGAACAGCATGTGACAGACAAGGCATATCAGCCATCAAAACAGACCAAGGAGACCAAGGAGAGCGAGGATATTTTGACTAGGTTATACAACAGCATCAATATCAATGTAACTCCAAAGTCTTTTCATAGATTAGGTAAGAAGAAGCTAGATGGTAATTAAGCCACGCCCAATCAAGGTTGTTCTAAGGGATGAAGAGGACAAGAAGCTTTTGTTGAGAGGTGGTCCTAAAGTAAAACAACCTAGCACTGAAGGGATCTGTTTTGACCCGCCAAGGGTCTTCAAATGTCAAGACATGACGGTTCTGCAGCGAGAAGAGGATTTCAGGTTGCGTGAGGAGCTACGTAGGGAAAGGCTCAATGACCCAAACTGGACAATAATGGGAAAATGTTCTTCCTAAAGACTCCTGTACCACCTCGAGAACTTCGGCCTGACAGAACAGGAAGGCCTGAGGAGAGGAGTTATTTAATAAGAAGAAGAGATCTGCACCGCACCTTTGCACTGACAACACTTTTTATTTTCGAAGGAGAATGGAAATACATGGACGTGCATGTACTACTCCCAAGACGGGTCGAATGACAATTATTGCACATACACATCACATATTCAAAAATGTAAAGAACTTAATCCACTCGACGTTGTACACATATATGCTTTTTTGTATGTACTCGCTGCATATGGTCTAAATTGTAACTAGTTGAATATCATACGGAAAATGTGTGGTCTTACGAATCCGAGCTGCCATTAACTACCCATACTCTATCAACAGTGTTAATCTGCAAACCATAAAAGACTTGGGTGTTATACCAAATAATACCCTCACCCCTACCGAGCATGTTGATGACTTAGTGAAAAAGGTCCATCAAACACACAACTAGCTGGCCACTTTCAGTCCAACAGAATGGTCCAACCAAATTATTTACAGGACAAAGTAGTGTCTGCACCTACAGTGTCGACTTTGAAGAGCCGATTGAGAGCCTTTCCCTTTGACAGGCCTTTGGAACAGAGGACTAGTCTAGATTTGTTTCATTATTGCTGTTGCTGTTGTTGTTCTTGATATAATTAGTAATAGAAGTAGTAGTAGTAGTAGTAGTAGTTGTAGAAGTAGTAGTAATATCATCTTAACTAGCATCAATATTGTTATTGTTAATTTATTATTACTATTATTATTGTTATTATTATTGTTATTATTATTGTTATTATTATTTTTATTATTATTATTAGTAGTAGTAGTATTATTTATACATCTTCTTCTTTTTTCCTCCTCTGTTTCTTCTCAAATTTTGTGTTATAAAATGATAGTAAGTTTTTACAAACAAGGTTATTTAAAGGAAAACGGAAGATACCATCATCTTTTAAATTAGAACGTGGCGATGAAAAGAAACTTTGAGGAAAACTCACCCGGTCGGTACTCTCGTTGAAGTTATTGATGTTTAATTCCTTTGCATCATCATTTTGCATGTCTGGGCGACCCATTTCTTTTTCCTGCGAAACACAAGGTGATAAAATTGTAATCAATGGTCAAATTACTTATCTGATGGTTACAAGATGAAATTAGGATGATGACTGTAAATTAAAGGTAGGCTAATTGAGGCACGAGGTGGGAAAGACCTAGGCACTGGCGTAGCAGTGGGGTCGGGGTGGCTGCCCCCATATGTTCGACAAACAAAATTGGGGATGGAAAGAAAACAGAAAAGAGAAAATAAAGAATGGAATGAAGAAGAAAGAAAAGAAGGGAGAAAGAAAACAAACAAAAAAAAAGGAAAGAAAGATAAGATAGAATATTTGATAATTTCTTGTTGTGCTTTGGTATTTTTTTTAGAGTAGAGAAAAGCTTAATTCTTGGCTGGAATCTTGTAATTCGGAAAATTACTTTCCTCAAAACGAATGCTGAATGCTCTAGCTTTGCGGTACAGTCTACAATACACGGCAATAATGACAGTGACGTCAGTTCAAGATGGGAGCCAGCCTGCTTTGACCGGCAGCAACGTGGCACAATATGCGACTTCTATCGAGCAAACATTATTTCAGGCTAATAGTGATAGGAAGAAAAGAGGGGGCCCTAAAAAATGGTCAAACTAGAAGGAGTTGCACCTCAACGAGATTCAGCTCCTGAAGGTGATTAAGACACTGGAGTGACTGGCGGTTCACTTGATGTTGAGGTATGGTGTTGCAAAGTTTGTAACTTCGATATTTGGAGTGATGATGACCAGCTTATACATTGTGTGAGATGTGATGGTACCCCATGTATTAAATGTTTGGGTATGGACTCCAAATGTACGAGGCACTTAGAGGTGTTGTGGTTGAGTGGATACGTCGCCAGACTGTCGATCACAAGGTCCGCGGTTCGAGTCCCGCCGCTGCACTAATGTCCTTTGGCAAGACATTGATCTACATTTGCCACACTCCACCCAGGTGAATTAAATGGGTACCTGGTAGGAATTTATTCCTTGAAACGCAGCGCGCGTAACAGCTGCACTGCTAAAGCCAGGGTAATTATGCTGCATTATTGTAGAGCGCTTAGAGACTTCTGATAAAGTAAGTGTTAGGCGCTATATAAGCACTATAATTATTATTATTAAAAGCAGAGTAAATGTCCGTCCATTGGTATTGAACAGCTTGTGACAGACAAGACACATCAGCCATCAAAACAGACCAAGGAGACCAAAGGAGAACGAGGAAAAATAAGTGGCGTATGGCTACTTGATGACACGTAGAGCAATTTAGATCAAAAAACAGAAAAAACATCAATGGATAAACTATCTGCTGATGTGATGGCTACACAGACGGGGGTTGAAGGAGTAAATGCATACATATAGCCAAACTATCTGATAGGATTGTATCGATGCATAAGGGACCTGAGGACAGCGAAAAATATAAATTTGTCGATGTCCTCATCAAGGGATTACCTTGATGTTCTAATCAAGGAATTACCAGAATGCAGAAAATCTATCACAGAAGGTACAGACCATGCAAGAACAACAGTAGACATGACTAATGAAGAATTTTGGACCAGGCATTCAACAGCATCAATATCAATGTAACTCCAAAGTCTTTTCATAGATTAGGTAGGAAGAAGCTAGATGGTAATTAAGCCACGTCCAATCAAGGTTTTTCTAAGGGATGAAGAGGACAAGAAGCTTTTTTGGAGAGGGGGTCCTACAGTCAGTCAAGTTAATCATGAAGGGGACTGTTTTGACCCTCCAAGGGTCTGCAAATGTCTAGACATGAAGATTCTGCAGCGAGAAGAGGATTTCAAGTTGGGTGAGGAGCTACGTATGAAAAGGCTAAATGACCCAAACTGGAGAATGGGGGTTCTTCCTAAAGGCTCAGTAATTACCACCTCGAGATCTTCCGCCTGACAGAGCAGGAAGGTAGGAGGAGAGTTAGTAAGAAGAAGACACAGTTTTTCTTTCTTGAAATGGCCACTTGTGTTATGGAAAAAAACTGTGCTGGAAACCTTCAATTTTGCATAAATTCATTTATGGTTTCAATATCTGACACTGAAAATTGACAAATGTGCTTATTGTGACATTAACCAAATCAAAAGAAAATTGAATTGTGATATTTTGTGATTGAAAAGTGGCATCAAGAATCTCCGTTTCAACATACTACGAAGTGCTTGGTCCCACATGTGAGTGTTATTAACTACATTTAGTCTTCTTCATTACGACAACCCATTATCTGGAGGGACTCGGGTGAGATATTCTAATCTCAACTTTTCGAATCTGCTATAAGTAGATTGCTGTACATATTTGACAATGGCCCCCTTGAAAATTAACACATATCAGGGGATTCCAGGAGGACAAAACTTTAGATATAAACTACCAAAATATGTAACTAAACAAAGCTTGGTGAAATGTGTGAAGCATTTGCATTATTCTTACGACACCTTAAAAACGATCTAAACAAAGATGAAGCAGTTTTCATAACGGAGGCTTTGACATCATTTCTACCAAGTCTGAATCCCGACATTTGTTTGCATTACGCATTATCTCATAGTACTATTGCAAATGGAGGTGAAAATGACGATCAAGACCGCCATATTGAGAAAACTGCTACTCCAAAAGCAGACTACGGTGATGACCAGGACTATTCAGGCTCTAAAAAAGCCCAATGAATGTGATGATAAAAGCTAAGACACGACACAATGTATCTGGTGTGGTGAGACAATAATATGAGACTCTAATGACCGGCATTGTGCTTCAACTGCGTTGCCATTCCCTGATAGGATTACCTAAATCGAGTTAACATTAGATCACTTGGATAAGCACAAGAACAAAGATGTCTCGTTGATAGACCAACGCCCATCAGCTGAACCAAAAGAAACTAAACTAAGTAACCCTCCGGAAATCTGCCTCGATGAAAAGAACCTCCTGACTAAAACTGTGAATGAGTTTCAAATTATCCTAAATGACCTGAAAGTCAAAGTTGATGCACATGTCGTACAACAACCTCACTCAATGAGTCTATACTCATTGGTATCGGAACTTAATTCGACGTCGAATATTGTGGACCCTAGCAACCATCGTGGAGCGTCTGAAAGAACAATGTCAAGTACTACATGTACATCATTAGGGGAGCAACCAACGACTTCTCATTGTCCAAGCACTGAAGAACAACTGAAGGATTACACGGATAAACATCGAGCGAACCTGGCATCGTTAAATTCTAGTAAGACTCCAGTTAAGATCCCTCATACTTGTAATAGGCCTACCACTTCAATTGATCTCCCCCAAAAGGTCGATGTCTTAATTGTTGGTGACTATGACAAAGAGTATTATTTCTTCTAGACTCTCAAAGCGACGAAAGATCCTACCCACATCTCTTTTCGATGCGCGAATTGAAGATACTTTTGATTTTATATGTTCCACCGTACCGCCATTGAATGTCAACCTGATGAATTAATTCTTCATCTCGGCATCAACAACATACCGTATGACGAGAAAAATGAGCTTATTGCTAAGAGAGCATCGCTAGCTGATCAGGTTATCGAGAACACATCTGTTTCCTCAATCGTTATTTCATCTATAATACACCGTGAAGAAGAAAGCGACGGTGACTTCTCCAAAGTGAATGACGTCAACCGAGGGATGAAACTTCTAGCCATTCAGCGCAGATGGTCCTGCATTGACAATGACAACATTGACCCTGGCGTTCACTTGAAGACAGATGGCGTTAACGGTTTCGGCGTTCGAGTACTTGCGCAGGATATAATCGCACATCTCCATGGTAACTCGTTTCGTGTAAATGAGCCGACTAATTCAACGGCTAGAGATTACGCGTCCGTCGTAAAATACAATCCGACTCCATCTTTTCGGAACAACCCGTACCAGAAATTTCGACGGAGACCCAACGGGAGATATTTTCCACGAGACTGGCTGGACAGTCTGCAAACGGCAAGAAGGCTTCTAAACCCGGAATAATCACTAAGCTTTGCGCTGTAGATATCTCAAGTGAATTAATTGATTTTAATGTTGACTCTAGTAATGGTGGTCTTAATGTATCCTTCAACAGGGGCATTGAGAATGATCAAAATGTGAATACTTGTGTTAACAATACTGAATCACAGCAGTAGCGAAGCTTGCTTAAATAACTTTGATCCCGGCAGTGACTTCAATGGATCAAGTGACTCAGTTCGAAATCCTGGCAATGCAGACAGTTATAGTTATCAAGAAGCCTATCTTGAACTTGATGATGATGGAAGTATACCAGTTATTTAAAAACGAGGATTACGTGTGTGTCATTTGAATGTTAATTCTTGCCAAATGTTAAACTTGATTTGTTGAAAAAGTTCCTTCTTCGACATCATTGGTCTTACTGAGACTCATCGTGATACAGTTAGTGACAACGAACTGCATATTGATGGTTATGATTTACTAAGGAAAGATAGAAGTAGGCATGGTGGGGGTGTGGTGATTTATGTGAAGAACACCCTCCACTTTCAACATGTGAAAGATCTTGGGTTTAACTTAGAAACTATTTGGATAAAAACCAAGGTACGGAACGTGAAATCATGTTTAATTTGTGTTATGTACCGTCCGCCGAACTCTTCAGTTGAGTATTTTGATTTAATGTCTGCTATGATGAGTAAGGCTCTTGATTTTGATTGTGAACTGATTGTATTGGGACCTCAACTGTGACCTACTTTCTGACAATGTCGATTCATCGACACGATCTCTTTTATCTGTAATGCAGGGATCACTTTTGTCACAGGTTATGATTAAGCTTCCTACTCGTGTGACCCAGCATTCTAAAACACTTATTGACCATATTTATACATGTCCGGATGATCAGTATTTCAGGTGTCATAAAAATTCACATTAGTGATCATTTTTTTATATTAACATGTTTACATTCTAGAAGTGCTGATAATTTTCATAATGATATCAAATTCAGAAACTAAAAAGATTTTAAGCAGGAAAATGTTGTCAACGATCTTTACAACGTAATGTCTTGTGAAGTATTTTGTCAAGTAATGTCAGTAATTAATAAACATATGCCATATAAACGCAAAAGAATGAGGAAAGAACCCTCTCCCTGGATCACAGGTGAAATAATTACATTGATTAATAAATACAAGCGATTTAGTGAACCAGTCAGGTAGAATCGATTTTAAGCTGGGATTGAAATTAATCCCAAAAATTGCTCTTAGGAACGATATCGTTCCCAGTTAGTGAATCACCCCCCTGTTATTTACAATATATATTAATGGTTTGGTGTTTAGTATAAAGTCAGGAAAAGTTGTCATATTTGCTGACGATGCAACTTTTGTATGTTAGTGGTAGTACTCCTGTAGTACATATTTCTCCTGTTCTCAAAAAGCTGCACTGGTTGCCAATCCGCAAGCGCATAGAATTCAAAATCCTTCTCCTCACATGGAAGGCTGTAAACGGAGCAGCACCAAACTATTTACAAAACCTTGTTATGCCTTATACACCAGCTCGTAGCCTAAGATCATCACACCAGCATCTTCTTAAGATCCCAAAGACACGAGTAGCCTGTGGTGAAAGGGCTTTTTCATCTGCAGCACCTTGTCTTTGGAATAATTTACCATTTAATTTGAGAATCATAACTTCCTTAGAGACCTTTAAATCCAAGCTGAAATCTTATCTTTTTTAACAATACCTGTATTTGGCACTATGACGCTCATCCGAACTTTCTCGTCCAAACTTTCTCATTCTTTCTATTTTTCTTGTGCGCCTCGGAATAGCATTGTCTAGATAGACGGCGCTATACAAATGCCTATTATTATTATTATTATTATTACTCTAGAATCGGTTGAAAGTCAATTAAATTCTGCAATGAATGAAGTTAACAAGTGGACATCTAAGAATAGATTGGTATTAAATGATACAAAACGAAAGTGATGCTTCTTGGTTCTCGTCAACGATTGAATACCTTGCAGGATAAAAAGATAACTGTTATAATTAATGGTACTTTATTAGAATGTGTATCTCAATATAAGTGTCTGGTGTGACGATTGATGATACTCTGACATTCAAATCTCATGTTGCTTCTATTGTAAAAGTCAAGAAACAAAAACTTGGCTTAATTCGAAGAAAAATATGTTTAGTGTTGATCAACTTAAGAGATTATATTGGGGATTTGTTCTCCCCCATGCATTATATTGTTCAACAGTTTGTTCATCTACATCCGAATTAAAAATCAGCAGCAAATATTGTAAGTGGATATACATGGGAAACTTCATCGGAAACAGTTTTTCGAATACGAGCCTGGCTTACTCTGAAAGAACTGTTTAAAAAGTCAAAATTATGCATGGTGTATAAATGTGTCAGTGGGATAGCAACAATATGTAGTAAGTTTATCCTTAATGACAATGTTTCTACACGTGTAACACGAAACACTAACAGATTATTATTACGTGCCCCTCAATGTAAAACTCAATATTATCAGAGGACATTCGTATCTGTTAGTATAAATGAATGGAATTGTTTGTCTGATGAATGCTGATCTGCCCAGTCCCTTGCCATTTTTAAACATCTCATCAAACTTAGCAATTAATAGCTCATTTTTATGAAGGTGGAGGAGGGGGTTGCAGTGAGGTCAAATTTATTAGGTGGGCTGTAAGTAATACAGACCACCATATAATGTCGTTAAAATTGCCTTTATTTATGTATTAGGTGGGCTGTAAGTAATACAGACCACCTTATAATTTCGTTAAAATTGCCTTTATAATTATTAGGTGGGCTGTAAGTAATACAAACCACCTTATAATTTCGTTAAAATTGCCTTTATTATTTATTTATTTATTAGGTGGGCTGTAATTAATACAGACCACCTTATACGTTCGTTAAAATTGCCTTTATCATTTATTATTTATTATTTATCAGGTGGGCTGTAGATAATACAGACCACCTTATGTTTTCGTTAGATTATTTTTCTTATTTCTAACCACTTTTTGTTAGCAAGATAACTTAAAAATGGCTCAATCAAATGCCTTGAAATGTGGCATACATATGTATAGGCCTATGGACAAAGCAGAGTAAGTTTTCCAACCTTGACCATGAGTGATGACGTCATCGAGGCGCCATTTTGTGAATTTCTCTGAAAACCAACTCATGATCATATCTTCATAACGGAAAGTCATTTCTCATTCATATTTATCATGATCAAGGTCAATATCCGTCCGGTCAATTTCAGGTCAAAAAACGCGCGCGTACGCCATTATTAGCATTATCATGATATTCCTAATTTTTTCCCGAACAATTTGATACCATGTTTATCTCTTTATGACCATTAATAAGGGAATGATCGTCCGTTCAAGATACATGTCCGTGCACGCGAGCTCTTGTAATACATAGCATATATGGGCAAAAACATGCATATAAAAAATCCATTATAGCTCTTTGGGATGCACCGGGACCCTCAATTTTTTCATATTTGTATGAGTATGAGTCGGAGATATGATTTTATGTCTCGTTTGGCCATTAAGTGTATCGTGACATCATCATAAAGGCCTTGGAACTCAAAATACGAATGCATATCATGACGTCAGCATATTTATGGAAAATTTATTGTATCTCTGTAAATATTGATCGATAATCTTCCAAATTTCGATATGTTGTAGCTAAGACAATTCTCTACAAGCTCAGTTGCCATCATTTTTTATTTTGATGACGTCATCATAGTGAAAATTTCGATTAAATGCAACATGTCAGAAATTTCTTAATTTGCGTGTTATGCCTACGGAAGGTGAATCTCGTTCACATCATGGATCTACATGACATTGTTTTTCAGCAGTATCTCGCTTATTTTTGCTCTATTTTGTCTCAAATTTTAGTTGGAACAGCCTACCTATACTTGTTCCAAACAAGTACTACATGTCTAGTTTTATGCTTGATTTTAATGTAATTACATTTTGTAAACAGGTGGTAAACAGGTTGAGTAGCTGTACCTGAGTGCATGTGAAGTAAGCGTGAGTGTGATGATGATGATGTGTGTGTGTGGATGTGTGTGTGTGTGTGTGTGTGTGTGTGTGTGTATTAGCCCTCGTTAACCCTGTCATTTTTATATACAATATTGTTCATTGTCATTTTTATGTTGTTTTTAAACAGAGCCCTGTTGTAAACCAGCCTATTTTAATGTTTTTAACAATTTTTCGTAATGATAATGTAGCTGAGCATGATACTCTGTATAAAGATGCGAAATAAAAAAATAAAAAAAATCAAACTCTGTCCCCCGATAGCCTATCAGAGACACAACAAGATGCATTGGCATTGCTGTGTAACACAAACTTTGAAGTCAACTGCTTACGCAAAGAACAGATTAAGCCAGACTTAAATGCCAAGTACTCACATCTCTGCAAACCTGCCACACCAGTGAGTTAGTACTTATTTGGCGATGACTTAACAAAGAGAGTCAAAAATCTTACAGAACAACAAAAAGCTGCATCTGGCGTGGTGCGTGGACAACGTAAGCCCCGTCCCCACTACCATCCGTACAGGACGCAAGCGCCCAGCACTTTTCAATACCGCAGACAAGGGATGAAGGATGGGACAATGCCACCGTCACATCAGAAACTTTTCCAACAGGACTTTTTTAGGCCAGCGAACACGAGGCAGACCATACAGAGCTCCGCCTCACACCCAGACGATGAGTATGCTGAAACAGGCCCAATCCTCCCAGCGACCACAGGCAGCAAGGAGGAAATAGCTACACCATTACCCAAAGAGGTAAGTAGCACATATGAATGTTTTGAGGATGCTAAAATTAATGCTCCTTCTACTTCATGTACATTTCAACAAGAATGCATCTCAAATATGCCTGTTGGAGGTCGATTGCTATATTTCTATCGTAGATGGCGTGAATTAACGTCCGATCTTTTTCTGCTATCAGCAGTGCGAGGCTATTAGATCGAATTTGATTATTCGAAAGAGGTTCCCTCAAGAACTAAGCCCCTCTATGGTTACAAAAAGAGCCCTTTAAAAATAAATCAGAATACTATTAGAAATCTTGGCTCTACAACCCAAAAACGTAATAGAACCTTGATCATTTGAAGAGGGAGAATTCCTATCAAACATCTTCACGAGACCCAAGAAAGATGGGGGTACTCGTATGATCTTAGACTTATCAGCGCTTAATCAAAGTCTGAACGTACAACACTTTAAGATGGATAACATCCACACTGCCAAGCACTTGATTTCTCCGCACTGTTATCTTGCATCAATCGACCTCCGAGATGCTTATTACTCCATACCAGTAGCCCCAAATGGTAGAAAATACTTGAGGTTCATGTGGCAGGGTGAGCGCTGGCAATTTGCAGCCTTACCTAATGGGCTCAGCACAGCCCCCAGATTGTTCACAAAATTGCTAAAGCCAGTCTTTGCCGAACTGCGACAAGCAGGTCATACAGTCATAGGATATTTGGACGACAGCATAATTATTGGTGAGACAAAAGAAAAGCTTCAAGAGGGTGTGAGTGCAACAACCAAGATTTTCTCAGAATTAGGATTCATCATTCACACTGAAAAATCAGTGCTCATCCTAACACGTGAACTAGCCTTTCTCGGCTTCATTCTTAACACTGAGATTATGACTGTTAAATTGCCTCATACAAAGGCACAAGAAGTGAAAGATATATGCCTTGAATTAATGGGCACGTACATATGGCAAGCCTAAAGGGAATATATTCATCTCTGAATAAATATATTCATCTTTCAACAAAATATATCCATCTTCTCATTATGTTTGTCATTCTAATATATTCATCTTTTTAATATGTTCGTCTTTTTAATATATTCATCATTGTATATGTTCATCCTATCACTATTTTTAGTATTTTTTTGTATTTATTTATCTTTTCAATATATTCATCTATTCAATATTTTGGTCCTTTTTATTTCTTCATTTCTTCAATATTTTCGGCTTTTTAATATTCATATTTTTAATGATTCATCTTTTAATATGTTAACCTTTAAAGTGAAGGTTCATTGAAATTTGGAAAAAAGGCAAATCACACCTCTACAGATTGCTGAGAACATTAACAAAATGACTAAAGTACTTTTTAAGCCCTCAATATTGTGAGGAATAAATTAAATGCAATTTTGATACCCTTTCCAAAACCCACTCACAAAGTGAAATGACGGCGTTATTTACATGCGATAAAATGACGTCACACTATGAACAACCTACAATCACACATTCGGGACAATGTTGCATACCCATTGCAATTTTTAGATATGGGTTAACGTTGTTTGTATATTTACCGCCAGTGGTGATATTTCCTTTATTTTAGGCACTTTGAATGAGATACACTGAATAAATAATACTTTCTACAAATGTGTATTCGATTTTTATGTTATTTACCGTCACATTTGAGCATAAAAATCGGGAAAATAATCACATATTCTGAGGGCAGCTCAGCGTGTATGTGTCGGATCTGGGAGTGCCTAGGACATTTTGCATGCTGACCTAACGATCGACTCTTCTGGAGCAAAATAGGCGACAAATTTACATATAATTGTCCAGATATTCATTACGAAAATGTCTGATTAGGCCGATTAGTTTAGATTTTTGATAGATAAATGGGGAAAGTGGAAGTCGAGAGCAGACTTAGATCAGTCCGGTTCGCGATTCACAGCTAGCTCAAGCGCCGGGCCGGCTGGCTGTAATATGCTGGCAATCAAGCTGCGCTGGATGCAGGTAGGTTGTACGTACGTACGCGTAGATACTGCACAGACGGGCCTACGCTATTTACGGTATACCTGAACGTGAACGCTTCATCGACGTATTTGGGAGTTATAAAACTGATTAGACTTAGAGCTAAGATTAAGAATCAAAGGTACTTCCTTCTTCTATCTCATCAAAACTCAAATCAAGTATGTTTTCGTCCATATCGATATTTCCAGGGTGACTTTGATGAAGGTAAACAACGTTGGGCATGAATGGGTACGGTACTCAATAGTCAATGCAATACATATGTGAATTGCACGCACACTGCATCGCGCACCGTCGCCAATCATTTCAGCTGAGCGGCCCATTGTACTCATTGTTCATTTTGCTACGTCACTCAAAAATCAGCTGACTTACGATGTTTTCGGGGTCTCGAGTGGGGTGATATTTCGTCAAGTTTAATCAACTTTTATAATTTTCGCACGAATTTACAAGTTACACAAATGTGATAGTTTTACTCAGTGTAATATTACGATTGCAATGATACCAAATTCAGTCAATTTCAAAATCAATGAACCTTCTCTTTAAATAAAAAAAACAACATATTTATGTGTTCGCCTTGTAAATATTTCAATTTCAAATCCACGTTTGTTTAATTTGTTTGTCTTTTACGATACTCTTCCTTTATTCTACATCAGAATTGTTCGTGTTTCATTATATTCGTCTTTTACAAAATATATTCATCTTCTCCAATGGGCACGAGATGGCGCTATATACCACTCTGCAGAGCGCGTTGCGCAGGCGCAGCAGGGCTAGAGCTAAATCACAGAAAGCTAGAAAAATATAGCTTAGCTTAGCTCATGCGGTGCATATCGATTGAGTGGTACTGCTGATAAGACAATTTCTACTCATATCTAATTTATTTATTGAAACTCGGGGTTTCATTTACAAAGGACCAAAAATACATGGATTTATCATGTCGTATATTACTATTAGTGCATTTTCGTTTTGGCTTTGTAATTGAGTTCTTCTTAGACTAAGTTTTAACTCATATTGTGCCACTGCTCGCACAGACCACAGTTAATGGCCTAGGGTCTAGTAGTAGTAGTGGCGTACTAATTACTAGATCTGCTTGTACTACTAGAACTATTAAGAAGTAGTACTAGTACTAGTACTAGGCTTATAATACTCTAGTAGTACTACACTCTATAGTACAGACAGACCAGTCCCATGTATACATTTCGTGTGGTATTTCGAACCGGAATTGAAATTAAAAAAATTGAAATTAAAGTTTTAAAGTTAAACATGTAAAAAATGTTGCAGAATGCTCAAAATCAAGTTTTATCACCTAATCAATTGTCAAAAAGGTGAAATTTGAAACTTTTTGAAAGAGTTCCTTGATTTGGATGGACTTGGCTTAGATCTATCAAAGCAATGGTTCGAAATCTTGAATTGAGTTGACACTGTCACAAATTTCCCTCGGGTTCGACTTACGAACTTGATATTGAGCATTCTGCAACTTTTTTTTTACATGTTACTTTAAATGGCAAATTTGTTATTTTAAATCCGATTCGAAATACCACACAAAATGTCATAGGGGGAGGGGCGGGCGCCTACATGGGACTGGTCAGTCTGTACTGTAGAGTGTAGTACTAATATGCCTAGGCCTAGTAGTACTACTTCTTAGTAGTAGAACAAATAGATCTAGTAACTAGAAATTTAATCCGTCATGAGGACGAATTAGGTGGTCTGTCTTCAATTCATATGATCATGCTCATCTTCAATTCAATGATCCAATATAATGATGTTAATGTAAAATGATGTATTAAGATATGAATTGATGAATGAAGTACTGATGAACTGATAGATTGAACTGATGTGAAATGAACTGAATTGATGAGCTAAACTGAATTGATTAACTAAACTGATGGACTGATGAATGAACTGATGAACTGAAGTGATAACTTAACCGATAAACAAAATATTGAGAAATGATTATGCTCAAAATCGTGATCATAATGAAATTTAATGAAAATATAGATATAGAGAAGGAGAGAGGGAGACGGGTTATAGTCGTGTAAAAACACATGAGCTGGACCGAGGGATGAAAGAGGAATCAGAATGCATACACTTTGTAGGAGAGAGGATAGTATAAGGAAACATGGTAGGGGTGAAATAAGAATACAAAGGGCAAAATGAAGAGCTAGAGGAAATTAAAGAAAATTACAAGAGACGGAGGGAGAACGAGAACCAGAGGCGGGAAAGGGAGAGGGTGAGAGAGTATACAATGAGAGGCAGAGACAGAGGGAGGCAGAGCAAGAGAGGGATACAGAGATAGGGAGAGAGTGAAAGAGTAGAGAGATATGCAAAGACAGAGCAAGAGAAGGATAGGGGCAGAACAAGAGAGGAAGGAAACAGAGCAAGAGAGAGGAGAGAGCAAGAAAAAGATGTGCAATGGAGAACGATGCATTTAATATTTCCAGCATAAATAGAATTGAATATTTACTCTATTATAGAGAAAGAGAGAAGTTATATACATGTAAACAATTATTTGTCCATGGGAGAGACGTAAACATTGCATATAACTGGGCTGAATAACTGGAAAGTATAAACGTCTGGGAAGGAGACTAACATCACAAAAATGGGATGGTTTGATATATTCCAACAGACTTAGGAGATTAACCCTATAGGTTCAATACACGACAAGGAATCAGATTTCCCATAGGGTTGTACTCAAACGATTGACATTCTTCTCCCAAAGATATAACACGCAACACGTGATTGTATATGATAATATGTTATAATAGTCGAAGAAGATCATAAAATCAAATTTAAAACGACGGCAAAAAAAAAAAAAAGACCCACCAGGAATCGAACTTGGGTCGCCGGAATGGGAGGCAAGTGCTATGACCACTATACCAAAATAATCCACATAGACATTACACGTGAACGGAAAATGGAATTCTCAAATCCCACTTTGCAAGTGAAATATGAGCATGATCCCGGCATCTGATCGAAAAATAAAGGGCACATTTGTGATAGCTTATTGTCTCAGCTACAACATACTCGAAGCTCAGCGGAAACAAAGCTAAAACGACGGAGATATTGCTCGCGAAAGACGGGAATGTAGAATCCAGTTTTGAAAAAAAGTCATCGCAAAAATACGCCATTATACCTTTTTCAAAATGAAAAATCGTGACAACTGCATTTGTAGAGAATTGTCTCAGCTAGAACATATCAAAATTTGGAAGAAAATCGATCAATATTTACAGAGATACAATCAATTTTCCAAAAATATGCTGACGTCATAATATGCAAATTGAAATTTTGAGTTCGGAGGCCATTATGATGACGTCATGAGTTAATTGAGGGTCAAATGAGACATGAAATCATATCTCCGACTCATACTCTATCCAAATATGGTAAAAAATGAGGGTCCCCGTGCATCCCAAAGAGCTATAATAGATTTTGTATAGGCATGTTTTTGCCCATATATGCTATGTATTACAAGAGATCGCGCGCACGGACATATTTCTTGAACGGACGCTCATTCCGTTATTAATGGTCATAAAAGGATAAACATGGTATCAAATTGTTCAGAAGAAAATGAGGAATATCATGCCAAAAAAAAGATAGGAGGTATTATGTTGCGTTCGGCCGTCACGAACGAAAACGCGCGCGCATTCGTGTGTGCGCGTTTTTTTGCGAAATGCTTAAAATGGCCTGAAACGTATCCAAAACGAATTTGAGACGATTTGGAGCATTTTGAAATTTTGCGCGCGCGCTAACGCGCGGACGTACGCATGCGCGCGCGTTTTTTGACCTGAAATTGACTGGACGGATATTGACCTTGATCATGATAAATATGAACTAGAAATTGAATTCGTCATGAGGACGAATTAGGTGGTCTGTCTTCAATTCTTATGATCAGTGAAAGGTCAAAAAGAAAAAAAAGTGAAGAATTTTTTTTTGTGGAGATGCCCGGACTCGAACCAGGGATCTCGAGGACGGAATCAAGTGTGTTACCGATATACCAAAACATTTTCCTATAGCGTTTACATGTGAACGGGAAATGGAATTCTCAAATCCCACTTTGCAAGTGAAATATGAGCATGATCCCGGCATCTGATCGAAAAATAAAGGGCACACTTGTGATAGCTTTTTGTCTCAGCTACAACATACTCAAAGCTCAGCGAAAACGAAGCTAAAACGACGGAGATATTGCTCGCGAAAGACGGGAATGTAGAATCCAGTTTTCGCAAAATGTGAAAAATTGACATGCCTCCTTTAATCGCAAAAATACGCCATGATGCCTTTGTCAAAATGAAAAATCGTGAAGACTGTATTTGTAGGAAAATAGCTTAGCTAGAACATATCAAAATTTGGAAGAAAATCGATCAATATTTACAGAGATACAATCAATTTTCCAAAAATATGCTGACGTCATAATATGCAAATTGAAATTTTGAGTTCGGAGGCCATTATGATGACGTCATGAGTTAATTGAGGGTCAAATGAGACATGAAATCATATCTCGACTCATAATCTATCCAAATATGAAAAAAATTGAAGGTCCCGTCCATCCCAAAGAGCTATAATGGATTTTGTATAGGCATGTTTTTGCCCATATATGCTATGTATTAAAAGAGCTCGCGCGCACGGACATGTTTCTTGAACGGACGCTCATTCCGTTATTAATGGTCATAAAAAGATAAACATGGTATCAAATTATTTAGAAAAAAATGAGGAATATCATGTCAAAAAAAAGAGGAGGAATTATTCTGCGTTCAGCCGTCACGAACGAAAACGCGCGCGCATTCGTGTGTGCGCGTTTTTTGCGAAATGCTTAATGGCCTGAAACATATCTAAAATAAATTTGAGACGATTTGGAGCATTTTTAAGTTTTGCGCGCGCGTTGACGCGCGGCGTACGCATGCGCGCGCGTTTTTGACCTGAAATTGACCGGACGGATATTGACCTTGATCATGATAAATATGAATGAGAAATGACTTTCCGTTATGAAGATATGATCATGAGTTGAAAGTACAAAAAACACAAATGGCGCCTGGATGACGTCATGAAGACTTGATGACCTTGAAAATGTTCCTGTCACGTCTTACGACAATGACCTATGACTGTGCCAAAATAGAACGAAATTGACTAAACAGATCTTGAGTTATCCTCTACACAAAAAAGTGCGCAGAAATATGAATAAAGAAGAAAGAAAATTCTGACGAAATTAATAGGTGATCTGTCGATATACGACAGACCACCTAATGAGAAATGACTTTCCGTTATGAAGATATGATCATGAGTTGAAAGTACCAAAAATAACACAAAATGGCGCCTGGATGACGTCATGAAGACTTGATGACCTTGAAAATGATCCTGTCACGTCTCATGACTATGACCTATGACTGTGTCAAAATTGAAAGAAATTGACAAAACCGATCTTGAGTTATCTTCTACACAAAAAAGTGCGCAGAAATAAATAAAAATAAATAAATAAATAAATAAGAAAGAAAATTCTGACGAAAACAAGAGGTGATCTGTCGATATCGACAGACCACCTACTTAGTACTACGCCTAGAAGTAGTATTCTAGTATTCTAGACTAGTAGATCTAGCCGGCTATTATTAGTAACCTGGTAACTGTGGCCTGTGCGAGCGTTAGAAACATGACTTAAAACTAAGTCTGAGAGGAACTAGACCCTAAATTACAAAGCCAAAACAAAAATGCACTAATGATAATATACGACATAATATTAATAAATCAATATATTGTTGGTCCTTTGTTAATGAAACCCCGAGTTCCAATAAATAAAATAGATATGAGTAGAAAATGTCTTGCCACTACCAGTTGCAGTACCACTCAATCGATAGGCACCGCAAAATCAGAGCACAGCTCGCTAGCTCTATGTGATATAGCTCTAGCTCTGCTGCGCATGTGCAACGCGCTCTGTAGAGTGGTATAAAGCGCCATCTCGTACCCATTGGAGAAGATGAATATATTTTGTAAAAGACGAATATATTTTGTAAAAGCGAATATAATGAAACACGAACAAATCTGATGTAGAATAAAAGAAGAATACTGTAGAAGACAAACAAATTAAACAAACGTGGATTTGAAATGGAAATATTTACAAGACGAACACATAAATATGTAATGAAGAAGAGGAATATAATTTCAAGTCGAAAATATTGAAAAGATGAAAATATTAGATAGATCAACATATTAAAAACATGGATAAATTAAAAAGACGAACAAAGTGATAAGATGAATAAATTGAATAGATAAATATATTGAAAAGATGAATAAAAAAAAGATAGTGATAGGATGAATATATACATGTACAATGATGAATAGATTAAAAAGACGAACATATTGAAAAGATGAATATATTAGAATGACAAACAATGAGAAGATGAATATATATGATGAAAGCTAAATATATTTATTCAGAGATGAATATAAATGCAAGAGATGAATATATTCCCTTTTGGCTTGCCATACACACTAAGAAAAAATGGTGCAAGTATGCATTTAGGGGTGCAAACCGATGCAACACTGGCAGCACCTTTAGGGGTTAAATCCTGCACCCTTTTTAAAGGTGCAATCCTGCACCCTTTAAAAGGGTGCTAGATTGAACCTTTTAGGGGACATGTTAGTACCCTTTATGGTTCAATCCTGCACCTTTAGGGGTGCAAACCGATGCAACACTAGCAGCACCTTTATGGGTTCAATCCTGCACCCTTTAAGAGGGTGCCAGATCGCACCTTTTAGGAGACATGTTAGTACCCTTAATGGTTCAATCCTGCTCTATTAGGGGTGCAAACCGATGCAATAGCAGCACCTTTAGGGGTTCAATCCTGCACCCTTTAAAAGGTGCAATCCTGCACCCATACTCGAAGAATACTGGTGAAATATGCTCGTACACAAATACATATTAAACATGCGTGTTGTTTCTGGTTAGTAATCATATAATCAATATATCTATTGCTAAAACGTGAATGTAATTGTAACATGATCAGACAAAATAATCTATTGGTTAATGATAGCGCAAGGAAAATACAAATCACAAAATTGATGTGCATTGTCATAATTTGCTTAACAAATCATGATAAATGTATTTTTATGTGAACACGTGTAAAGTAATCATGAATATGCATGCCATATATGCAAACTTTTATTTTGCACCCTTTTTTGGTCGATAGGGTTCATTTTTGTGGGAAGGGTGCAAAATCTTATATTGCACCCTTTTTTGAACCCCTTTTCCTTCAATAGGGTTCATTTTTATGTAAAGGGTGCAAACTCTTATTTTGCACCCTTTTTCCTTAGACCGTACGTACCTCCCGCCAATACGAATGGTAGCACGAGTGATTGGGAAGGTCATAGCAACTTTCCCGGCGGTTGAGTATGGCCCCTTAAGGCCCTTATACTATAAATCTATGGAAAGGGACAAAATTGCAGCCCTCAGACAAAACAGGGGTACTTTTGACAAAAAATTAAGTTGTCCCTTGAGGCAAAAGAGGAGTTAAAGTGGTGGATGAACAATGTTTCTATGGCCCACAAATGTAATAACACTTTACCCACAAATGTAATAACACCCACAAATGTAATAACACTTTACCCACAAATGTAATAATTTCACCCACAAATGTAATAATTTTGAATCATCCACAAATGTAATAATGACTTTACCCACAAATGTAATAAATTTGAAGGGATATTTTGTCGAATTTGTTCAAAACTAAAACCCTGTAATAAAGCATGGGTATAGCGCGCAGTCTTTACTCCAGACCCGGTTATTTCAAAAATTTAAAAATCTTCAAAACTAAGACCCCATAATCCTTTTCCTGTGGAATAACATGACAATCGAGCGTAGTCTTTCCTCCAGACCCGGTCATTTCAAAAATAAAAAAATAAAAAACAAAACCAAAAAAATCAAATGTAAGACCCAACAATCCTCCAAACTAAGACCCTGTAATAAAGCATGGGTTTAGAGCGTTGTCTTTACTCCACACCCGGTTATTTCAAAAATAAAACAAAACAAAAACCTTTTAAACTAAGACCCCTCCATCTTCCAAATTAAGACCCGGTAATAAAGCATTGTTATGTTATTCCACAGGAAAATGATTATGGGGTCTGTTTTTTAAATTTTTGAAATAACCGGGTCTGGAGTAAAGACTGCGCGCTATACCCATGCTTTATTACAGGGTTTTAGTTTTGAACAAATTCGACAAAATATCCCTTCAAATTTATTACATTAATTTTGTGGGTAAAGTCATTATTACATTTGTGGGTGATTCAAAATTATTACATTTGTGGGTGATTCAAAATTATTACATTTGTGGGTGAAATTATTACATTTGTGGGTAAAGTGTTATTACATTTGTGGGTGTTATTACATTTGTGGGTAAAGTGTTATTACATTTGTGGGCGTTGTTACATTTGTGGGCGTTATTACATTTGTGGGTGTAACAACCACTTACTAAAATTATTACATTTGTGGGTAAAGTGGTTATTACATTTGTGGGTGAAATTATTACATTTGTGGGTAAAGTGTTATTACATTTGTGGGTGTTATTACATTTGTGGGTAAAGTGTTATTACATTTGTGGGCGTTGTTACATTTGTGGGCGTTATTACATTTGTGGGTGTAACACTCCTCCCCAATTGTTAGGACAAAACCTGACTTAGAATTGCACACAGATGCCAGTGGCCTTGGATGGGGAGCTACTGACCTCCAGAAACAAACAGGGGGTCGTTGGAACGAATTTGAGGCAGAAAGAGCACGAAACAAAGAATAAAATTTCCGAGAAACCCTAGCCGCTGGGTTGGTGATAAAATCCTTTTGCATGAATAAGCGTAACGTTCATGTGATGGTAAGAATAGATAATACCACTGCAGTGGCTTATTTAAATCACATGGTAGGTTGCAAGTCGTCAATGTGTGACAAGAGAAATTTGGCAGTGGTGCATTTCTCGAAATATTTGGGACACAGCAGCCCATGTACCTGGTCGGCTCAATACCGGCCATAGCGGATGAAAGATCCAGGAAACTTAATGATCGAACAGAATGGAAACTAAACAGACAAGTGTTCAATAGAATAGTTTCCCACTTTGGTGTACCACAAATAGACCTGTTCGCCTCAAGACTAAATGCTCAAGTAGAGAAATATGTCACTTGGCACCCAGACCCTGGGGCTTTTGCAGTTGATGCATTTACGCTAGATTGGAAACTGTTTGCATTTTATGCATTCCCACCGTTCTGTATGATCCTAAAATGCTTGCAAAAAATCAGAGAGGATAAAGCTAGAGGGCTATATACTTCTGGTCCCTAATTGGCCCACTCAGGCGTGGTTCCCACAGTCGGTTAGCATGATGAAAGGAGAGCCATTGTTTATCCAGAGGCAAGAAGATTTGCTACTCCTTCGTGTTAAACACTACCCACCCTCTTAATGCTAATATTGACCTCTTATATATATGTTGCAGGTTATGCGGCAACACTTCGAGAATCGGGGACGAACAGTGGATATAATTAAAGCTTCATGGAGAGCATCAACCTGCAAGCAGTACCAAGTTTACATCACACAGTGGCGAAGATTTTGCCACATCAGGAATATGAGTTACCTCCAAGCCAAAGTGGAAACGGTACTAGAATTCCGTAGTAGTTTATTCCATGACAGGAATCTTAGCTACACTGCGATCAATATACAGCTCGTAGCGCTTTATCCACTTTTCTGATTCTTGTTGAGTATGCAATCTCTATATCGCGGCGCGGCCTGAAAGATCTAGGGCCTAGGCCCTCTCCCCGTCTGGTTCCTGAGCTACCACTGTCATAATTATATTGACAATTGTACAATTATACTTAGTAGACTAAAGATGCAGAAGGATAGGTTGAATCATCTCTGCAAAGAATCAACAAATTGGACATGACTTAAAAACAGAATTTATCTGGTGAATGCACGAGGCGAAGCCATACCGCTTGTACTGCTGTACTGTACGTGTCGCAGTTCGTACTAATACTGTGCCATCCTCTTTCGGGAACTATATTGAGTTTTTATATTTGATATCGAGATTTCAAAAAACTTATTTTAAGAATTCCAAACTTTAGAATGATCTGCAGTCAGAACGAATGACACGTGCCATTTTTCAGCCCGATCGAGGCGTGGAAAAACCTAAAAGTTTTTAAATTTCAAAGGATTTCCTTGCTCAAATTATAATATAAATGGTTGTTTTGTAACTCCAGCACCCCAAAAACCTTCTTTCACCCAAACAAGGAATTAAAAACGCATTAAACAAAACTACATCAAACACACAACTGGCTGGCCACTCTAATTCCAACAGAGTGGTCCAACCATGAAATAATTTACCGGACAAAGTAGTATCTGACCTACAAGTGTCGACTTTCAAGAGCCGATCGAGAGCCCTTCCCTTTGGAATAGAAGGCTAATCTACCAAGTATACCAATTAAGTATTCTCAAAGATTTAGATTTGTGGGGACCTGTTTCATTATTATTGTTGCTATTGTTTGTATTATTATTATTATCATTAGTAGTAATAGTAGTAGTACTAGTAGTAGTCGTAATATTATCGTCAGCACGATCATCATTATTGTTATCGTTAATTTATTATTACTATTATTATTATTTTTATTATTACTATTATTATTATACATCTTCTTTTTTCCTCCTCTTTTTCTTATTTTTCGTAGCATTATTACTACTAGGTCTGCTACGTACGTACCTCATCTTTGTCATGAATCTCTTTTTTTGCCGTTCTTTCAAGCATATCCCTCATAAAGGTGGCCACTTGGTTGTTGCGCGGTGGCGCACATGATTCTTGGATCTATTTTAGGATTGGAGACAATTAAAGGCAAACTGTTGAAATCACCTACATTTGATTTGACAGATTAGTTGTTAATATATACTGAAATGAGGCATCAAATCTATATCTATAGATGGGTAAGATTTCACCCTTGTTGGGTAAAAACAAAAAAGCGAACATGCATGTTTGTTACTTAAAATGTACCAAATATTGGGTATAATTTATCAAATGTACTACAAACACCACTGCACATTTTGTACTGCAATGTAAGTTGCTGTTTACCTAACATGGTTAAGGGTTTGAATCCTAGCCCGACACTAATGTCATTTGGCAAGACATTAATCCACATTTGCCACTCTCCATCCAGGTGTAAATGAGTACCGAACAATTGCTGGTTTAATAATAACTGTAGGACCCTCTGGAAGAAGATCATTGTTATATTGATGGCGATGAGGCTTCCCTAGGGAAATAAAGTTATAATAATAATTACAGTGCTTATATAGCGCCTAACACTTACTTTATCAGAAGTCTCTAAGCGCTCTACAATAATGCAGCATAATTACCCTGGCTTTAGCAGTGCAGCTGTTACGCGCGCTGCGTTTCAAGGAATAAATTCCTGCCAGGTACCCATTTACTTCACCTGGGTGGAGTGTGGCAAATGTAGATCAATGTCTTGCCAAAGGACATTAGTGCAGCGGCGGGACTCGAACCGCGGACCTTGTGATCGACAGTCCGGCGACGTATCCACTCGACCACAACACCTTATCATTGTTATTATGACTATCTTTACTATCATCATCATCATCATTACTTTCAATATTATCATAATTGTTATTATTATTATCATTGTTATTATTATCATCATCATTATTATTATTGCTATTATTATTACTGTTATTAATGCTTGACTGGAATGATTAGTTTCCTCATTTAAGAGTAAATCACAGTGCTATTAGGTTATCACTACTGTTGTGTTTATACTTTGTACAAATATAGAAGTGTAGGAATTTAATCCTTGTATATCAAAGAGGTGCACAATTGCAACCTTTTGATTATGTAGAAGGTAGGGTTGATTGAAGATACACAACCTTTACATTCAGCTTTCAGGGAGGATTCATTCAGAAACCTATGAGGTTTCTATCAATTACATACAGCATAAAAGGAATAATCTTTCAAAACAATCAGGGAGGCATTACAATTTGTGTGGAGTGACGGATACTAAAAAAAATTCAGGGAGCCTCCCTTAAAATCAGGGAGGGTTGACATATTTGTGATTGGAACAGATGTACTTACAGTATTTATCAGTTGTTTCCTGGAAAGAAGATTCAAGTTTGTTTTCAGACGACAAAAAGATTCCAGCGGTAGTGGTACCTGAATGAATGAATGAAATTAGTAGCTCGATAACAAGTTATTAGCATTTCTTGAATGGACAATACTTCACTTTACAATAACTTATTTGTAAGAGTATGAAGCGTTTCTTCATATCCCCACCCGCATACAGTCTCACCGGGGGCAAATTGTGAAGTAACTCTGTATTTAGCTAGCCACTCTTTGTACCCAGGGTCGGTTCTTTGTCCAGCAACTTGGGTTTCCCTTAAGACAATAGTCAGTGGGTTAGTTATAGTGGGTCTCATGTGAATATTGCCGTTTTGGTTAGTCATGGCAGTTAATATAAGCAACGCCTTACTGAGGAAATGTGACCGATTTGGTAAATAATGAGCAGAAACAACCAAAAAACATGACAAATAAAAACTATTGTACCTATGATGGAAAACAAACTTTATAAATAGTCAAGAATAAGAGATTATGATAATATACAAATAATACACATGAGCGAGGGCATGACCGGTCGTGATAAACATACGTGTTGAGAAAAAATAAATTACTGGTCACGTGTCCGCTATAAGCCAATTATTATATTTAATAGGCACCAACGAACCATTTTATAATGATCAATAAACTTCTATTTTCAATAATACACACTTTTAACAGAAAAGAAGATTACCATGGATAAACATAGTGGTCATATATCGGTGCTCCCTGAAATTGTTAGTGTTTAAAAAATGAAAGGGAATTTTTACGGAAAAGGTTTTTCAACGGATAAAGGAAGATATCATCATCTTTTAAATAAATACATGGCGATGAGAAGAAAATTCGAGAAAAACTCACGCTGTCGGTACGCTTCTTCAGGTTAATCTCCTCTACTTCCTTTTCATCGGCGTTTAGCATGTATGAGCTACCAATTGATGTATCCTGTGACACACAAGGCAACACAGTTGTAATCACGAATAAGAGTGATGATTTTAAACAAATAATACACACGAGGGCGTGACCGGTCGTGATTAACATACGTGTTGAGAAAAAATAAGTTACTGGTCAGATGTCCGCTATAAACCAATTATTTTTATTAGGATCTATGGAACCATTTTATCATGATCAATAAACCGCTATTTTCAATAATACATACTGTTAACAGAAATGAACTTTTCCATGGATAAACATAGTGGTTATATTTCGGTGTTCCCTGAAATTTGTTGTGTTATAGAAATGATAGGAAGGTTTTACGGAAAAGGTTTTTCAACAGAAAAAAGAAGAAATCATTATCTTTTAACTCATATCCTGCCACTGGCATAAGGCCGCATGCACGCTACCGTTATAGTGCTTTGTACAGGCGAGCGCGCTATCGATTGGGTGCTTAATTCACGCGAGCGACCCATCGCTTCGATGCTTTATGCATGATTGCTCGCATTCGTAATAGCAGTTATTGTTCATGCTCATTGTACTGTGCCTGGTGTTTCGCACGCGCTATAGATAGTACCATAGCGTTAATCCGATTATCTCAAAATTAAATTGGCACAGGAGGGATTTGAGGCTTGGAAAAATGGGGATTAGCCCTGTGGCATTAGGCTGTATCAATTATGATAGGATAAGAGTTAAATGAATACATGGCGATGAAAAATACATTTGAGGAAAACTCACCAAGTCGGTACTCTCATAGAGGATAATCTTCTTTAATCCCTTTGCATCGGCGTTTTGCATGTCTGGGCGACCCATTGCTTTTTCCTGTGAAACACAAGGCAAATTAATTGTAATCAATGGTCACATATTTGTAAATTGATAGGTAGGTATGCAATAAAATGAAAGACATGAAATATGGTGACATGAAATATGGTAATTTTGAGGTTTTTCTCGTAATAATTGTGTGGTAAGTAGGTTATGCAAATGTATACAAAGTGCATGATCACTACTGTGAATTCAGCAAGTCAATTAAGTAGGGAACTGGACTGTTACGAAATCGTTTGGTTTTAAGTAAATTTTGTGCGGACGGTGGAACACGATGAGGGCACACGGCGGGGCGTTGAGCGATCGGTGAACACGCTGGGGGCCCGTTAGTGGCCGGCGAGACCCGGCGAAAGTTTTGGGCATGCTAAAAACTTTCGCCGTGTGCCACCGCTTGTACCCACACGGGGAGAACCCGGTATGTGGACGGTAATAGGACGGTATAAGGTACGGTGTGCCCGTACGAGGCCGTTATGGCTCCGTTCGTGGAGGCGGTGAGAACGGTGACGTGTCACACTTTGTCCAACGGGTTGTTACCGTGTTCATACCGGCCTCGTATCGGGTTCTCACCGGGCTCTCACCGTTCGCTCAACGTTGACCAACCGCGTCATACCGGCTACATACCGGCCTCTCACCGGTCTAATAACGTTCAACCGCTCTCTTAACGACCTAATAACGTCCTCTTACCGTTCCAACGTCCTCATAACGTCTCCATACCGGCCTGTTGCCGTGTGTTTTACATCGCGCCCGTTCGGATCAAACCGTGCCAGACACCGTGACTCCATATTTCACTGTATAAAAATGCTTCCTCTGTTGTTTCCTGCAGATCGGGAAGATTCCTAGCTTTACCCCTCCCGCTGCCAGCTGCTTTCCATCCATGCAGAGGCGGCGGTCCGGGGGCAGGGGGCACATTGCCTCCCCCACTTTTTCAAGTACTCCAAAAGTGCACATTTTTATATAGAAAAAGTGCCCCTTTTACCTTGACAAGTGCCCCTATTAATTTCTAAAAGTGCCCCTTCCTCTACTCACCTCTGATAAGTGCCCTATTAAAATCTGTCAGGTTCCCCGTTTACCATGACAAGTGCCCTTATTAATTTGTAAAAGTGCCCCTTCCCCTTTTCACCTCTGATAATTGCTCCTTTTATTTTGACACGTGCCCCTTTTCTTTCGACAAGTTTCCATTTTCCTTTGCAATAAGTGTCCATTTTCCATTCTCATAAGTGCCCTTTTTCATCTCTGGTAAATGACCCTTTTGAGGTATGAGAAATTACTCCTTTTCACTTCAGGTAAGTGCCACCTTCACCTCCAATAATCGCTCCTATTCAAATCTGATAGATGCTCGTTTTACTTTGACAAGTGCCCCTTCCCCTCCTGATGAGTGCTCTTTTCTTCTCTGATGAGTGCCCCTTTTCACCCCTAATAACTGCCCCTTTTATTTTGACACGTGCTCCTTTTCCTTTCTAATAAATGCTCTTTTCCTTCTAATACGTGCCCCTTCCCCTTCTCATAATTTCCCCTTTGCATCTCTGATAAGTGCCCCGTTTTACTCACATCATTAAACGTGCCCCTCATTTCAAGCGACTAAGAGCAATTTCCCCCAAAGCCCGCTCGCTAGGCTCACTCGCATTATTTTATAGATGATATAATTATGTTACTTATCAAAGGTCTTTTTAGTCTCATTTATGAGAATGTGGTTAAAAACGGTAAACCCCATCAGGATTGGGTTTTTTCCTCTTTATAATAATAATAATATTTGCACTGCGACCTCACAAATCTTAATTTTTTTCCACGCCTCGATCGCTCGCAAATGATTTTTCAATCCATGACAGCAACTGCAAAGTATGATGCTTAAGCAATATGTTGTATGATGTATAAAGAGAAACAAATATTGAAATCATCCCTGATAATGTAATCACAATGTAGGAGTATATACCAATGTCTAAAAAATTGTATATTTTCGCTTAGAGATTTCCCTTTCTAGGTGCCCTTTTTCCAGAAAGTCCCCTTTTTGTTGGTGCCCCCCCCCCTTTGGAAGTCGCTCCGCCGCCCCTGCTTCCATGTGTAGGCATTATGAAGGAATTTTTGAGAAGAACTAAGACGTACATCCGTGAACTCGAGAACTGAAGTGTGACCGGCCGGGTGAGTGCCCAGCTTTTATATACGGTGTGTGACGTCTTCAAGGCGGAGCGAACGTTTAGCGAACGGTATAGGTACGTTTCGGGCGGTAAGCGGCCGGTACCCACCCGGTGAGGACCCGGCGAGGACCCGGCGAGACCCGGCGAGGGAACGGTCAACACGCTGACACTAGCTGGTACGAGGACGTTGTAGGCGGTAAGGACCCGGTATGGAGACGGAATGGAAATGTTGAGGACACGGTGAAAAAATGTAAAAAAATTAAAATCTTTGCGGCCGAAGAGATTTTCACCGCTTGTCATTTAAATCAAACGGTATGGGCCCGTTGGGCTTAGTCGACGCCATGAGACAGCACCATAATGTTCTTACAAGGAGGTATGAGGTATGATACCTTCTCGTTTGAAATCAGTTTTTCAGCAAAATTCAAACACAGTTTCTTCCTTCTGTCAGACAAAGAGGACAGATTCAATAGATTCAGGGCTGTCTTATATGACTGGTAATTAGGTCCCAAGATTATTTTCAGAGTTCTTTCTGTACCATTTCTAGTCGATCTACTTGTTTTTTATCACTGCTACTTTCTTTCGTAATAATTCCATTGGTTCCATCATGTATGTAAGTGTGTATCGTAAAGCCGTTAACATTGATGAATGTTTTGTGGGGCCTCGTGTTTGTCTCTTTACCAAACAAAATGTCTATGTCCTCAAAAAATGTACCCTAAAATATATATTCTCATTATTTCAGGATGCCGTATATCAAAACATCTAAGAAAGCTGATTTTTTTTTTAGTATCTCCAAGCCAACGTGATATGTATCTTTTTAATGCAAGATATATTTGCGTAATGACGACGATGATGGGAACTCTTCTCATACCCCTACCAGCCCCCTTCTGAATACTACAGGCTTATATACGATGACATTTCTTTCAAAAGCGAAGGAAGACATGTGAAGTACTGTTAGTACGGGCGTCAATTCTGGGGGACTGGGACACGCCTTCTAATGATAATAACTAGTATTTAGTACGCTCTCCATAGTACACTATATCACAGCGTTTACACAAAATAATCATACACAACATAACATACAACTCAATTTCATCAGAAAAGGTACATACACAATATTTGAAAGGGATAGGGAAAATAAAAGGGCTCAAGTTAACTATTCAGAGAAGAGGTATGTTTTCAAGATTTTTTAAAATTGGTCTGTGGAATTTGCTGCCTTAATAAAAGAGGAGATATTGTTCCATTCTTTGGATTCAGTTACAGTGAGTGTGCGATCGCCAGCTTTGCTACAGGTCCTAGGAATGGTAAGCAGAAATGGGTCTCGAGAAGAGCGAAGATTAGGGCGAGATGGGTTGTGAGATGTAAAGCAATCTTTGATATAATATGTTGGCGTCTGGGCATGGAAGGCTTTAAAAACAAATAATAGTATTTTGAAGATAATTCTTTCTTTTATGGGAAGCCAGTGGAGAGATTTAAGTAGAGGACTGGAGTCACGACGTCAATCCAGCTTAAAGATAATGCTAGCTACCCAGTTCTGTAAACGTTGCAGCCGCTTCAAGTATACCTGGGGAACAGATGTTAAAAGGCACGTGTTTTTCTTCCGAGGGGAGGGGGGGGGGGGTGGGGGTTGTCTTCCATCCCCTCGCCCGGAAATTTTCAGAAAAGAAAGAAGAAAAGAAAAGAAGAATATATTTTATGTAGAGAATATTGATTTCAGGCCACAGCACACCTTTTACCTATAAAATAAAGAACATTTGTGAATCTTAGGAGATTCTCAAACCGAAAGTTGAAAACATTTTCTAAATTATGATTTCACGCTGCTTATCCTAGCCTCTTAAGATAGGGAGAATGGGTGAATGTTAAGCATCGTGTTTTTGGCGATTAAGACTGGAATGCTTCAGTACTTCCTTGCTCAGCCCCCTAAGAAAAAATTTGCTCATTACTTATAATATAAACTACTTGAAATAGCTCCCGGAATGGCACTTCATTATAATGCTTATATCTCTCGGGCACTTAAGCTTATATAAAATACCCTCTCTTTCCTAGAATGTTTATTTCTCACAAATAATTGAAGGTGACTCGAGCACCCCAGAACAATGTATTGACAAATTTTGCTCAGATGCCAGTTTTATGAGTTTCAAAATGCTATTACTGCGTTGAAAAACTCAAATATCAGCAAGACTACTTTCTATTTGCCCTTTCGATGCTGTGGAATACAAATATATTATTAAAGGTCAATGTATAAAATCAGTAATGTTTATTGTTGTGTTCCCACATATTGCCAATTTAATCGAGTAAATAATATCGTCTGTCATAAAAAAATTACAATATTCTCTTTAAGTACAGTAGAAGTTTTTAAAGCAATTTTAACAGTAGTAGTACATGTAGTAGTAGCGACATTTTGTATCTCTCTCTCCTTTTATTTCTTTTTTATCCTTTTTGCACTTAGAAACATTATATTAAAGGGATAGTTGAGTTTTTGTATAGAGGGCTCTACACAAAATATTTTTTTTGTGAGATAATGAAAAACTGAGTGTCAAATTTGAAAGAGCATACATTTTAAATGACAGAATCATCTTTGTTTGATCAAAATCCGTTCAGAAACGGCTTAAATATCCATATAAATATCATATTTTGAACCAGCCGTTGAAAAAACGAGATAGCGCCTAATATGCGTTTTATTCCAGCCAATGCCAATGTTGGCTTTTTGTTGTCTGTTCCGTGTTGGTTATAATACGCACAACCAGCCGGCCCGTGTATTGTTATTATTATTATCGTTGTTATTATTCGAAATTAACGGTCACAGTAATTTGTTAAAGTGAAGCTGAATTGGTATGATCGGATTTAATCTAAATTTTACACATTTTGGGGACTAAAATTACCTTCATGCCAATTTTAGGTCCTAAAAAGGCACTAGAAATGTCATAAATAAAAAGCAATAACCATGCACTTTGAAGGCATTTGCGGTCTTAAACAAGAACTCAACTGTCCCTTTAAGCTCCTTATAATTTGTATGTTATTATAAATATTATTATAGTAAAACAAATTATGATAATTATAATAATAAAAATAACAATTATCATTATTATTATTATTTTTATTATTATTATTATTATCATTATTGTTATTATTATTATTATTAATATTATTATTAATATTATTATTATTATTATTATTATTATTATTATTATTATTATTATTATTATTATTATTATGATTATTGTGAAGCGTTCAATATTTCATTCACTTATTCATTTTTTTTTTACTCCTTTGGTCGGCACAAAGAGAAAACGTTCGAGACCTATATTTCAGGATATTTGCCACAAGCACTTCCTCATTTTTCATTGTTTGTATTGATCGTATGTTGACTGAAACGCATAATGAGTTTTACCTTGGTGGAGCTATCCGCATCCTGGTCGTATTCATCGAACCGATCTGAGACTCTCCTCTGGACTGCCGGGTCTAGCTTCAGTACCTTACTCAGCCAAAACTCTATAAGGTTATCTTCCACGCGTTTTGAGTGTTCATCACTTTGTATCAGGAAGCTGGTCTCCTGAAAAGAGACAAAGGCCGTCATCCTCTCTGGACCGCATAGCGATTGGATTAAGATGTAGGCCTAGTGTATTTCACAATCTGATGTAATTAACGTTGTTTAATTATATTTAATTATGTTTAATTAGATTCGTTCACTGTAACTTCTCATGTACTTTCACATGTTTAATGTATTTAGACTATTTACCTTGTTAGGCGCTTTGAGCATCTCTTGGGGTGGAAATATGCGCATTATAAATTTTGTTATTATTATTATTATTAATAGAAATTCAAAAGTATATTGTGTGCTAATCAGATGACTGTGTCAAAATTGGAGTCCCAAATTACATGACTATAATTCAATTGTCAAGTTTCAAGCTTATTTGTTTCGAATTTCACAAAACAGAATTTCACATAAATAACAAAATTAGAACATAATATGAAATATACTCAAAGTATGACATTATATAATCAAGTCTTTGTAAAGACATCACAAATGAATGTATTCAATGGTAGGTTATACAGGGTGAAATGTGAGGAACCTATTAAAAGCTTAGCCTTAGCATAGGTTACCCTAAAAAAACACTGATATTTGATTGAAGTGGTTGCAATGGTGAAGGACGTAACAATAATAATAGGTGAGCAAGAAGGCCTTAACATACGATAAAATATACAAAGTGAAACAAGTAAAAATGCAAAAAAACAGCAAAGAAATTATTTTGTTACCAAAGTGAATGTCACGTTTGTCACTTTAAAATATTGAGGTCACCCGAGCGAGGCAGTAGACATGAACAATCATGATAATGTACAATAATAAGTAGGCCGGCCGTAGCCTAGACACAATATACCATTTCCAACAAGCATTCGAACCCATTCACGCCTGCTCCCGGGGAGCTCCAAGGCACACAAACACATCCACCTGCGCCAAGCCCCACGCCTCGATCTCTGAAGAGTAATTTCGCATAAATTAGTTTACAGTAGCTGTTGCCAGGCCGGACAAGCTACCTGGCTTGTCCGACTTAGCAACCAGTGGCGGATCCAGGGAGGGGGCCCGGGGGCCCTCTCCCTGGCAAAAATAAGTTAAAGACACCTATTTTTGTTTTTAAAAAAGAAGACGGGGCCCCTCCCCTGGTGCTCAGGGGGGTGGGGGGGAGGGGGGTTGGATGTTGAGTTTTAAAAAAAGCACTATCCCCCCCGTTGAGCAACAACAACAAAAGTGCTCCTTACCCGTTACCCCTCCCCCCCCCCCGATTATTCACCGGCTGGCTGAGTCGCCGCTAAATATTTTTTCACGAATTGGGCCCCCTCTCTGGCCCCCTCCCTTGCCGCAGGCTGGATCCGCCCCTGCTAGCAACAACCGATGTATGCAAATGCCCCCAACTAGAAAAACAAGGACCTGGTACAACTAGGCGAGCACGTTTGCATGCACGAAGGCCCTCCGGGAACAGGCACGCATACATCAGAATATAATTATTGGAAAAGATGCACTGTGTAGGTCATAACGAGGCGACAATATTCATTGATTTATAATAACATAAGTACTTTAATTACAAAATGGCCAGGCAAAGTGGGTCATATGAATTCAAAAAGGAATGTCCAAACCTGTTCTGTCTTATTAGCCGGTTGATTGTATCTCGAGGCGGCCTGTTGGCTGAGCGATGCAGAACCTGATTTTTCCACAGGTGCGTCTAATATGATCAGAGAGATGTAGTTACGTGCAGCGTCTCTCGTCTCCGACTGTCTCAGTATGGATCTCATCTGGCCTACTAATATCGTAGTTCTTGATGTGTGTTCACGTTTGACAGCGCTTACCTGGTCATCCTGATCATATTCCAAAAACTGCAAAGAAAAAGTAAGAAAGGAAAACAAAACTTATAGCTATTAAATATTCTATGGTTGTTTTTTCTAAACCCATGTAGAACAACGTTAGAAATAATTTGGCAAAAAGAATTTTACAAAAAATAAAAATATGACCCATCGAATTAAAGAAATTGTTTTGTATGTGACATCAAATATACTTTAATCAGTAGTCAACGCCAAATTCTAGTTGATATATACATTGTATATGCATGTTATATATTTTATGAATATTTTTCTGTGCTGGAGGTGTAAAACAATTCTTCAATTATATCGCTGAACAATACAAAATCATTTTCGAAGATAAAGAGGAATTTTAACTTGTTACCAGTCTCTTTAGTTCCCCGAAATGAAAAAAAAATAATAATAAAACCAAATGTTTTAAATAACTTCAAGAGGATTTTTATTCTTGATAATATCGGATATACAAAAACATGAACCATCCCCTCTACATTTTCTAAAATTCCGGACGAAAAAATAATAAATTTTTCTGGGCCTTAGCTCCAAGCGGTGGAGCAACAACCATGGCTTCGCAGTGTCTGTGGTTGGCAAAATATTCCAGTCCCAATAACTAACATACTGGGGTGAAATAAATCTATGCAACAAAAAGAGATAAAGAAATCAAAATTTTATCTTACGATGTCCTTGTTCGAATATATCATGGATGTATCCATTTCCTGGTTCTCGGGCATTATCAGCAGAATTTCACATACGTCTCTTTTGCGGCCGACAGGAATATGATCTAGTTCATCTAGAAAATATTCAACATCTCCCAGAACATCTTTTGGGACGTATCGGTTTCCGTTTCTGACGTACTGGGATAAAGTACAGAGAGCAATAGGGAGAAAGATAAAAAGGATAAGATTGTTGTCACATGTAAACTAACAATTGCAAAATTGGATTAAGGGCACAATAATGTCGTAGAAGGTGACATTTTTGCAAATTTGGCAGAAAAGCTAACCATTAACATACTTTATTATAGTAACGATGTACATTACATGTACAACAAATATAATTTCTAATAGTCCACCTCGTTGGGCGAGTACGAGATGATAGTTGCCCCGGTGAACTCTCAGAAAAATTCTCAAAAGGAAATTGATATTGCATGGTGCATGTTATGTCTCAAATTACAAAAGTTAGTATATGCTTTTCAACAATCATGGATGCATATTCCTCTACTTGTTTATGTATTTTCGTGTCGGGAGTTTCCTATGGGTCAGTTGCTAAATAACTTCATAAAAACAAATATATATAACGACCGTGTCCAAGATAAGCATGGATAACATCATGTATTAATAACATGTTTATAGTAAATTTAGTAATGGCTGATTTATAATCTATGAAGAAAAAATGAAAACGTGATGAGAGATAATTATGTGTATACAAACAAAAAACATAAACCAATTATCACTTCATAGCCGATTCGAGGCCCAAATGTTTGATCAATTCCAATACTTAACAATGAACTTTACATGTAATCTATTATCTTCTTTCTGTAATCAAGAGTTAGTTTTCAACAATAGGGACTGTGTCATCGATGGGAGAAAAATACCCTACCTTCCTTAAAGATGCAGAATATTCGCCATCTATTGGAGGTACACCTTTGTCTTTATACTTCTCCACAAGAGAATGTATTACTTGTCTCATGCGTTTCACGAATGATTTTCTGTTGCTGAGGGACGCACAATACAGATCTTCTATTAGCACTGGTCCTACAAGTGGCAGTTGTTTTTCTCCAGTTTCTGAAGTCTGTAACGTAAGGCAGACAATATGGTATAGCTTAATTCAACTATCTGAAGACACCCGAAACATGACTCCCAAACATTAACTTTTTCAGCCTCTTTTTATTTTCGGTCATCCAAAGTCCTATCCATGACTGCACTGTCGTTTTGATTTCCAATGTGCCATTCCGTGTCAAATGGATGCACTGTCGAAATTGACAATGCTACATATTTTCTTGTGAAAATAGCGTTAAATCTTCCCCAAATGTTGATGATATACATGTATGTGACACCCTTTTTCTCATTAGAAGATTCGATGTAAAAAAAACGCAAGTAGTTTAACAAATAGGGCAAATTAAAAAAAAACATTAAATCAGGGTAGGCCATATGATAAGGATGTACTTGTAATGCCTTGGATGCATTCATCTGGCCTGTCATCTACATTATCTCTGCCATGTTTGTCTGAGCATGGTCTGAGCTGAATAAATTAGTGCGTGTACCTTCCTATTAAAAAAAATAAATAGAATATAGCCAAGCCTTGAAGAATGAAACGCCTCATCTACAAGGAATTTGTCACCGTAGATGGAAAACAATTTTAACTGTACCCCATGTCAATAAAAGAAATAGCGACATCTTTAAATGATATTCCGGGTATACCATGACGTCACATTTTGAGGCTATCGATATCGCCACATTGTCACTACCCATCTAATATTTTAACGAGATATTCAAGGCAAAGTTTGAAAATCAAATTAGAAAATTTGTATCCCCCACCGCCATCTCAATCTCCGCCTTAGAAATGCATTTCATTATTTTCCAAATGGTTAGGTCACATAAAAATCATATAGTAGACAGACTCCCATGAAGTTTAGGGAGGACATGAATATTCACATTTTCATATTATTATTTTTATTTTTATTAAAGTACCTAATAACATTCAATCTTTAGATCAGGGATGTAAATATAAATATACCATGTGCTCGTTTTTAGGATTCGGTAAAATTATGGATCCTTTTCGGTGGGTGACGTAGTGAATATTACTGAGGGGGAGTACTTTGTCAGTCACCTCAGAGAATCTATAATTTCAACTGAGGCAATGCTCGATATGATAAGGACGATTGCTTGATGTGGACCTGTCGTTCTTAATTTAAATAAACGTACATCATATTTATCAATTTATTAATTCATTCATTCATGTAGAGGCGGATATAATTCCCAATTTTCTTTTCTTTCATATATATAAAGGGATTCAGAAGGTAATTAAACGTTTGAAATTCGTGTGTATAGCTTTAAGACCACTTGTAACTAAGTATTTTATTGTCAATTGTGCCGTATAAAAACAAATCCATAGATCCCTTAAAAATGTGGGTTAGTCCTCAAATTATGTTCCTGTTTCACGGTACATCTCTACTTACAACAAACTTTTGAAATTCTTATTATATTACAACGATGTTTACCTCGTCTCTAGAATCACGATTTGAAGAATCAGGGGCCAACGGCGTAGAAGTACTTCTCGATGCCTGTAAGTGAAAGGATATGATGATGGTCAATAGTAAAGGGGCTACCTCGATAAACGAATTTACGGAGGTCACCAACAAAAATTCTGATGAATCTGAAAGTTCTTTGTAGATCTACCTAAAGAATCCACTTTTTACAGATACAAAAAATGGATGCTAGCATTCACCAAATGCACGAGGTTTTTTAATGTAACATAGCCTCGTACTCCAAAAAAAAAAAATTGTCATGGTGAAAACTTGTGACTAGCTGCCCTCTAGTGCTCTATTACAAACAAAACAAGAATCACCGAAATCTACATATTCCTGTAAATATGTCCCTTCAGATGGTATCAAATATGATGCAATGGTTGAAAAAATATCGGACACAGTCACCGATACAAATTAGTTCAAGGGTTTTAATTTGTGGACAAAGAGGTAATATCATCATTTCAGATGAGCCCTTTTGAACAGCTGGACTGGGTCCCAATTTAATATTGTATGGAGACCTATATTCATTGGCACAAAAGCTGAAGTAGAAAGCTATATTAGATAGCTCTTGCAGATGCAAAATTTTAATAGGACTACAAGTCGTAACGTGTATGGCACGCCATTTGCCCCAAACTTCAGATAAACATTGTTTATCGAGCGATACACACTGTTTATCGCCGATAAACAGAGTTTATCAAGAAAAACTATGTTTATCGAGTGATAAACAGTATTTATTGGCGATAAACACTGTTTATCTGAATTATTTTGCAAATGGCGCGCCATACAAGTGTATCGACTGCGAGGATCATAATTACCATATTTCACTCCCAGTCATTTTTAGATGTTATGATAGACCAGCTGTTCATATAAGTATACTTTTGTGTCATACCGTATCCAAGCTACCCTGTTCGCATTAACGCGTACCCATTGTTCGCATTGTTCGCATGCGGTGAAGCAATGGTGACGTATTCATTATTTTTTTCTTGCATGATCGTCTCATTTCAGCTCAAACAAAAATATCCAAAAGACTAGAAAATGAGACCTTAATTAATTTTGTCAACAATAACATTTTTTTTCTTCTGGGGATCCACAAACCACAAGCACTGCTTTTTAGTGGATCCCCCCATTTCCTCAGAAATTTAAGAATTTCTTATAATGCTATTATGTATATACAGTGTATTTGTATACCCATCAAGATTTTTTTTAATGAATATGGACATACATTTTGTTTATACTTTCTGTAATAATTTCTGTAATGCCTTTGTTTAACTTTCTGTTGGAAATGAAATAAATACTAATTGAATTGTGAAAAAAAAATATCCTTTATATGACATTTTATAAAAACAAATGAAATTAGAACTTCCTTACCGGTCTTCTGCAGGCATTCGTGAATTTTGCCGGCAAATTCTTAATTCCTAAAGAAAAAGAAAAATGTCATGGTATTTATCAGTTTAAATTCCCTTTTTGCCAAAACGTGACGGTGTTCTGCGAACTAAATTAATAACATACACACTGAACGGCTGTATTTATTATCAAGTTATTGTGTATATGTTGATAGGACTAATTTTGATTACAGGTGTAGCATCATGGTTAATTTTGTAAGTTCCCTTTTCAAAAAATATCTTTATATACATAGTTTATCATTTCGTTTTATCTATGTGACATGCATGTTGGTAAATAATAATCAAATCAAATCAAAAGCAAGTGAAACTTTTTTCCCGATTTTGATTCAGATCTGATGTGCATGTATCCTGCGTATGCTAGAGGTCTGTTGCCCCCTTCATTAACAATAGTACACATTGTGTAATAATAATTATACAATAAGAAATTTGAATGAAGTCCATAGCACATGTAATTTCCCCTAAATACCCCCTCCCCATCCCCGTCAATATTGCATTACAAGCCCAACCGTCCCTCCAAATACAGAATCCCCCAAAGATAAATAGATGAATAAGTCAATAAATAAATAAATAGAATAGTAATAATAATAATGATGGTGACAATAATAATAATACTAATAATAATAATAATAATAATGATAATAACAAAATAGAATAAAATAAAATAAAATAAAATCAATAAATTTCAAAAAATGAAGAAAACAAATAAAACAAATGTGGACTTTGTTAATACAGCTCACTATGTTTACAAAGAAACAGGGTTAACAATTTTATATAAATTTTAAATTTGGGAAAGGCATAATGTTTCAGTAATATATTTTCCATTTATTTTCTTCGACATCGATCTGATTTCCACAATCCTGAGGGCAACATTTATATCACGGTGCGATCTCGCAAACGACATGAATATCTGATCATAATTATTCAATGTAAATAGCTTTTGAGAATGCAATAAAAACGAATGTGCTTACGTTTCCGGTACTTGAAAATAAGACACAGGGTGATGTTGATGACGATGACAGGTATAAAGAAGGCTAATAAGATTGCTTTGTTATTACAGCTCACTTTATTTTCAGCAGGTTGCGGTGGTATCGCCGTAGAAGCTCTAAAGGGGCCACCTGGAGAAGTGGTGGAAAGTTCTACCTCTTGGTCTATGGATAAATCATACAAAATAATCATGATCGCTATTTTATTTAAGAACGTTTAGGCTAATATAATACACATTTATATATATATATTTGATTTGTAGACATTTCCAATTCTGCTCAGCTATTTCCAAATCTTCGACGATATGATTTGGTAGATCTTTATGAACACCTCCTCGAGGTGGGTCATTTATTTGTTTTTTTGTTGTTGATTTCGTCGTTTTTCTTCGCCGACTTCGTTATTATTGCTGTTGTTGTGGGTTTGAATGAGGGTGTACTTTTTTTAAACCAGGGTCTGACAAAACATTTCCAAAACGGAGAAGGTGGCGGGCGATAAGTCAAATACAGAGGGATATCGCCGTTCTATTTTTACCATACTATTTCTCTTTATTTTTAAAAACATAAATTTCAACAGTACCAATTATAAATACTTTTCCATCCTTTTTTGTCTTGTCTAGTTACCGTGCGTACCTTTTCAGTGACGATGTTTGCTTTGTCTTCTAATATCCTCTTCTTTCCATTCCTCCCTTGTTATACCTTCCTTTATCCCCCTCCCCTTTTCCCTTTAATTTCTTCTTCCTCCCTTCTACTATTCTCTTTTTCTGCCTGCCTGTAAATAATTTATTCACCGGGTCTATCGACAACAAGCATTGCTTTAATTTAGGCCCATCCACTATACATAGCCATACTATGAATAACGAAACATTTAAACCTATTTATTATGTTTTAATTGACTTGTATGCTTTACAATTATCATGATTATCATGATTAAACTGCAATAACATTTGACTAATTGTTTAAATTTTTAGTTTACTAATACAGGAATGTTGCTATGTATTTGAAATTTAAAAAATTATGTGAAGAAGAAAAAATAAATAAAAATAGTTACTAATTTCATGTATTCAAGGTAACTATGAATATGACAGTACAGTCAAGTTATAGATTAACGATTTATGAAAATGAAATGCACGTATAAGCGTGTATCAAACTCTACTGAGTAACGTTTTGGGCGTAGCCAAGCTTATTCTGTAGTAGTTTTCTAGGAATTTTTCTTTTGAAGTGATATGCTACTTTATTATACCTGTAACATATAGCATTACTTGGCCACCTTCCTTAATGATATCTGTAGTGGCAATAGTCGCCACTTTACAGTGATAGATTCCACTGTCTGTCTTCTGGAGATCCTTGATTGTTAAACGTGTAGCATGGTTGCTGCCCTCATATCTTGTGTCGGTTGTCCATGGGGTATTACTCCGGACTTCGAGAGAGTAGATAGTTTGATCGTTCTTCTTCCAGTACACCCATTGCCATGTCACGTCGGTGGCAAAGGGACACAGCAATGTGACATTTCCTCCAATCGGGACAGTTTTCTCTGTAGAAAAAGGAGTAAATTATCATATCATATCAGGTACACCGTCACTTCTGTTATATACCCTTTATACATCTGAGACACTTGTTTACATTATGCCACAGTAAACTGCATCGGTTTACCGCTTTCTTCTTTTGTTTTCTTTCATTTTTATTATCATTATTATTATTATTTATTTATTTATTTTTTATTTATTTATTTATTTATTTATTTATTTATTATTATTTTTTTTTTTTTGGGGGGGGGGCGGGTAAATCATACTTAAGCGTGCACTTCACATTTTTGTTTAAACTGCTTATTACGCAAAAATAAGTGTGTATGCGAAGCACCTTTGTTGCACGCACCTATTTTTTTTTTAAATCTCCATTTGCCATTCATATTTATTTTGTACACAAAAAACCGGCCGTTTACCTCACAATATGCATGATATGCGAACGAGCTTTTACTTTATGAAAGGCTGTATAAATGCAGAATAAAATCAAAAAATACTCTACTCCCTCGTCATCTATACAGTTCGTTTTAACAGAATTGTACACAAATTTGTAATAACCAAGTAATAACCAATATGACTTTGAAATCTATTTCACGATGAAGAAGAAATCATTCTCTGTTCAATGATATCCTATTCATAACATTTCTGCCACGAATGACTGAGCAAAAAGTGTTTGGGTTTATATGGAACGAATGTGAGTCAGGCCATATGCCTCGTGCTTCAGTGCTTTGTTTGTTTTACCTGCCTGTTACGAAAGCATATGTATGTTTTGTAAGTAAGGTTACGAGACCTCTGTTCTACCACTGAGCCAGAGCGCCTTAATTGTTTAAACTAATGCAAGATATCTAGGCTTTCACAGAACATTGTTTCTATCCAATAACCTTTAAATATTTTGTTTGTTTGTTTGTCTGATTATTACCGATGACTTGTAAATATGTAATTGTTATATGATTGAAAATTTAATAAACACACAAATATAAAAAAATAAAATAAAAAACAAATTTCTTGTCTCATGATATCTACGTTCTTTCTGCTCCCTTGTCAGCTGCGCGATTTCACATGCGTAAGGAGCATAAGGTGTTTATTTCGAACAGCGAATTAAAAAACTCAAAGGTTACTAAACCCGAATGCAAGTAAGAACATATATGATGATAGCGAAGAAATTGAAAGTAGACCTTCAATTAAGGATAACATACCAAATAAACTTTATCTATTTTCTATCACTCAATGAGAACGGTTTCCTTAAACAAGGGATGCGAAGTCAAGATTTTAATCATGACAACGAAGAGAATATCATAGATATTACTTTCATTAATTTAAGTTGATATTAACGCCTTGCCTTTTAATTTGCGTGATTGGCAACGTAAATGAGTGTACAATTGTTTTGGAATGGGATAACACAAAAAAATGGCCTTTTGACCCACATTTATTGCTTCAGCCTAAACTTGGTACAAGAGGATTTTGACAATACTTTTTTAAAGGCCTGCTGTTCAGTCATCCGTGGTAGCACAATTATCATTAGACAGGATATTAGTTACCCTTTAGCATTCAATATGATTCAATAAGTGGGTAAACTTTTTTTTATACGCACTGGACAGAGCAATATTGTGTTTTCAATTCACTATGTTTATGTTTAAAAGTCTATCATGTCATTTGTATTTTCTCATTGCAATACCTAAATAAACCAAGAACAAATCCAGTGGCAGTAACATTTTGCCATAATGCTATAAAGCGAAGGTGCATTATTTTGAAGAAGCATAGTAGTGAGCTTTGATTCGACACCATTCGGGTGTTTACCCAATAACAGGTCCCATCAATTAAAAGCAAGCGCGTAGCTTGGATTTTATTTTAGGGGGGCGGTAGAGCACGCGAAGCGTGCGAATCACTTACAAAGCGCGCTTCCTAGGGGTGGGTGCAGGGAGCTCCGCGCTTCGCGCGGAAGCTTGGACGTTTCATTAAATTATTGGAGAAAGTAGACGATTCGTTGTACCGTTCTCGACTCTTAATCCTTGTCTGAATTCAGATTGACATTTGACGTTTCATTAAATTATTAGAGAAAGCAGACGATTCGTTGTACCATTCTCGATTATTAATCCTTGTCTGAATTCATTTTTCCCCCTCCCGCGCGAAGCACGAAAGCTTTTACGTTTCATTAAATTATTAGAGAAAGAAGACGATTCGTTGTACCGTTCTCGACTCTTAATCCTTGTCTGAATTCAGTTCCGCCCGCCCCCCCCCCCCTCCCGAAGCTTTGGCTTTCATTAAATTAATAGAGAAAGAAGACCATTCGTTATACCGTTCTCGACTCTTAATCCTTGTCTGAATTCAGTTCCGCCCCCCCCGAAGCTTTTGATATTTCATTAAATTACTAGAAAAAGAAGACGATTCATTGTACCATTCTCGATTCTTAATCCTTGTCTGAATTCAGTTTTCCCCTCCCGCGCGGAAGCTGTTACGTTTCATTAAATTATTAGAGAAAGAAGACGATTCGTTTTACCGTTCTCGACTCTTAATCCTTGTCTGAATTTCAAAAATTATCTTTGTCTTTTCCCTTTTCTTCCTACGTCTTCTTCCTTTTTCTCTTCTCTTTCTTTCTTTTTTTTTTTGGCCGGCGTTTTTTTTTTTTGGGGGGGGGGGGGGCGACCGCCCCACCGCCCCTGGCTATGCGCCTGATTAAAAGGATTAACCTTCATTTTATGACCAAGGGGCCCTATGCAATGCACTGCATTTTCCACCAATCGCCCCATATGGAAAAGTCATTATCATTCATTCCCTTCACCCGAGAGACAAGGGGGTAAATATTGATGGTCCCACGGGTTTGCTGTGTGCGAGACTTGTACACCCAATTAATAGTATTTCCACCAAGTCTGTTGTCGGCGAGTTATGACATACTGCACATGGGAACTGTCTACCATCTCCTTCAACTTCAACGCATTTTTATGAGAGTTTGCCCAAACCGTAGGGCCCAATGGATGGGGGGCGCGCTCAAAACAAATATGATACCGATGAAATAGGATCTAGATCTGATACTGTCTTCCCTTGTTCCAAACATTCTTGGGGTTAATACTTGTTATTGGTTGTGTGTGTGTGTGTGCGTGTGTGCGTGCGTGGGTGTGTGTGTTTAAAGAGAGAGAGAATAATAGAGAGAGAGGGGAAATGGATAGAGAGAAAGAAATACTTACACACACATACATATATATATATATATATATAATACAAAGAGAGAGAGAGAGAGAGAGAGAGAGCGATACAGGGCTTGAAGTCATACGTATTAACTCAGGCTCCTACCAGCAATGGTGACGTTACTATGTTACATATATTTTGTAAAAATTAAATAAAAAAATCAATATACCTGACTGAGAGGCTTGGCTGCTGATTGACCCTCCAACCGTAAAAGAAACAGCGAACATACAGGTCATGCAGGTGATAATGCCGACTTTCATTGTGTAATTCCTGTGGTGTATAGACAAAATATTATCATATATCTGAACAGTAGCATAACGAGCAAAATGTTTCTTGGCCGAACTTCTTAATTTTGTCCTACCTCAGAAGAGAATGCCATCAATTCATTTTAGAATTTATCCTTAATTTAATGAAGTCCACTAAATCTTCACAAACCTGATGCACAATTAATATTTATGATATTGATATTTTCATTGTCATTGTTAATATTTGATTATTATTAGTAGTATTAGTATAGTATCAAAATTATCATTATGGGTATTATTACTAACGACCATTATTATCATTTTTATTATCAAGCCTTTCCGTAAGTCAAAGCAAACCAAATATCTGAAAAAAGCGGCTCCCGGTCCCTAAATTTTTGAGAGAACCGGGAGCAGTTTTTTCCAAGACCAGGAGCCATTTCCAAAATGAAAGAAAATACGTATTCTTTTGAATTATTTGTTAACCACTACCTTTTATTTATGCATTATAAAATACACACTGCACATCAGTGTTAGTAGTTTGAGATAAACAAACCACAGACAAAGATTTTAAAAAACAACATATGCAACAGTAGGCACATTCACACACAAAAAATATATTCACAAAATTGACTTAAAAACATATCAATCAGTCTAAACCACGTCAGACGTAAATTTGAAGTAATATTCTTTTTAGTTGCTGTAAAACCAAAGAAATAAGAGGAAAACTGACGAGATATTTGTAAAAACACCATACATGTACCTCGCAAACAAATCTAGCGCCACACTCTCCGCGGAACACGGATGGTCTGTAGTGGGAAGCTAGTGGGCTGGATTTTTGCCAAAACAATGCTAGATCGGCTGCTGGTAAATGAAAGTAACTACGACCGAGAACATCGTATAGTAGGTGTTCTCAGGGGCGGCGATTTCTTTTCATGACCGGGGGGACGAAATGCGAGGGACGAGGGAGCAGTGACGTAATGATGGGGGGACAAGAAAAATCCGCATCACCACCATTCTTACATGTTACATGAATGACCCGCAGAACGTTTTTCAAATTGGGGGCTAAGGTATGTACGATCAGGTAGACCAAAGCAAGTGGAGCGTTTATTGGCGTGGGGTCCAGGGGCAAAGCCCCGGCGGGGGTCAATGGGCAGAGCCCCATGAAGCTCAGGGGTTTTAGGCATTTTAATCAAGGTCAGATGAGCAACCAGGGGCCCGGCTTAGGCCCCGGGTGGGGTTCAAGGGCGGAGCCCTCGGAAGCTCAGGGGTTTTAGGCATTTAATTACGGTCAGATGAGCATATTTTGATACCTTATCTGTGTCACTGGTATGCAGGTCACTAATTGTAGTGGGGTCCGGGGGCGGACCTCCAGAAGCTCAGGGGTTTTAAGCATAAAATTACGATCAGATGAGCATCCAGGGGCCGCCTTAGGGCCCTTGGTGGGGTCCAGGGGGCAGAGCCCCCATGAAACTCAGGGGTTTTAGGCATTAAATAACGGTCAGATTAGCATCCAGGGGCCCGCCTTAGGGCCCTGGTGGGGTCCAGGGGGCGGAGCCCCCGGAAGCTCAGGGAAAAATCATGCCATTTCAGCAAAACCACTGGTATCGAATTAGAAATAAACCATATATATGAATTTTATTGGAGGGAGGGGGCTGCCCCAAGCCCCAGTACGCCAGCGCGAGGAAGCATAGTGAACGAGAGGGGTGAAGGTGACGGAAGTGACTACCCCTCACAGTTTTTGAAGTTTTGTTGTATTAAAAAACTATAGTATAAAAGCAAGCAATATACTTTTTTAACATTTCACTTTTCTACAATATCTACTTGTACATTTTGAAGGATATTATGCGAGGGAGCGTAGCTCCCGAGTGAGAAGATTTTTGCATTTTTATTTGTCTAAACGCTGCGCTCTTGGGCCCTCTAGAGCCTAAAAGTGTGTTGCAGTCTTCAGTCAGTATTTGCTATACATTTTTTTTGCACCTTTTCAAATTTTCAGGGGGGACGATCCCCCCCTAACAAAAATCGAGGGGCGTGTCCCCGTCCCCCCGGGATCGCCGCCCCTGGGTGTTCTTAATTACTTGTCAGTGAGAGAATTCTGAATTCTATTTGAGATTATATAATAAATTAGACCAACAACCGAACCTCGGTAGATTTCTATTATCTATACAAAATGATGCTAAATATATTACTCATTGCGGATGTAGTATCAAAAATAATATCGCTAGTGATATTCGTTTGTCTCGCAATGTGGTCAATAAGGGATCTAAAAGATCACGACCTTTCGAGCGCCGCTGCAACACTTCGTCAGGTGATAACAACTAATGTAAGCAAGCGTGTTTAGATCCCTTATTGACCACGTTGCGAGACAAACGAATATCACAAGCGATATTTTTTTCGATACTATACAAATGCTTGTCTATTTCTCCATTTGACACTTTGTTTTCTGGATCCCTCGAACCATTTGTTCATGCGAGAGTCACTACAATATATGTATGACTTTACTTTCAACACGCAAAGAATGGGGAGCACTCGGGGACCTCGTATCAAATTCGCTCCCAATAAAAGAAATTCAAGGGTGATTTCGGAGCAGTGAAAAAAAATTTGCGCTGCGATTCGCAGCTTAACACCTGAAAGAAACTTTAAAAATTACACTTGAATTTGTCAGAAAATCGTTTTTGTATTACGGGTAGTAATAGCCATTTTTTACACTCCATAATCTTTGAGATTTGCCGGAAAATCTCATTTTTCCCGTTTGGTGGTCATTTCTAGGCTGATATTTAGAAAGATTTATCGATAATGGGCTCCGATGGTTCTCTTCTTACACTCGCAAGTTATTTTAATTTACATTAAACATAGGATGGTTAGGGGTAAGACCTTATGGGCTGTTTAGTGCCGATAATATTCCACATACTAAGAATCTTGATCTACGATTGGTCAAAAGTAAATCACTTGATGAAAGATAGTTCGCCCATCATTGATGGGAGAAGAAAAGTTCATTACACTGTGTAGATAGTACTACTATCTTCAGTGAAAGTGCGTTGCACTCGGTAGATATAGTAGTACTATCTACCGAGTAGTGTTAGTACGCAAACTTTGGTCACGTCGAACTATGGTCACACCACCACCATCCTGCATGCAGTGTACGTATCGTACACCGTTTTGCAAACTGTTAATTGATGACTTGTTGCTCTAAAATGACGGAAGAAGTGAAATGTTTCCCATGTGGAATATAAAGCAAATAATCACCTTTTGGTTTCAGACGATGGCAAACTATCACTTCCTCGGCGATCTGAATGTATACGCTATCATTTGATCCTCAGCTTCGCTTCGGAAAGATAGCTATATCCAGATCGCCTCGGAAGTGATAGTTTGTCCCATCACCTTCACCAACGGAAATTATTTGCTTACTCACCTCAAGAAGGCCATTCAAATTTATGTACGCGCGCGAAGCGCCATCTAGTGCCGCTCACGGAAGGATTTTAGTATTCTCATTGTAAAATGATTTGCTAGGGCTAATTCAGTCCACATTTAACTAGTATCAAGTAAGTTTGTGTCAGATTTGTGAACATTAAGTGCCGGCCATGTGAAAGTTTCTGAAACAGGAAATGTTAATTTCCCCAGACCGGGCGCTAAAAACACACACACACACAACAACAAAAAACACTCATTTTTTCCGTCTTACCGGGCGCTAAAAGTCAGGGACCGGGAGGTAAAAATCGCCCGGCGCCCGGTTGCGAAAAGGCTTGGTTATTATCATTAGTAGTAGTAGTATAGTAGTAGAGTAGTAGTAGTAGTTCTAGTCGTAGTAGTAGTTCTAGTAGTAGTAGTTGTTTTGGTAGAAGTAGTACTAGTGGAGGATGTAGGTTATATTTTTTGGTTCAGATTCTTCTAAAAGCATCGAATTTTGCCCAGATGTCGACCATAGTATACTATTTTGATTTTAAGCGGACGCCGAGAAGGACGGCCCCGGGGGCCGCCATTTTGGTCAAATCCAAAATGGCCGCCATATGAGCTGGAATTCATTTTTTTTTATTCGAAAAGGGCTAGAATAATGAAATTATTAAAGGTATAAAGAATCTCATTCTGATGTTATTTCATCGATTCAATGTTAAGGAGATCGCCTACTTGGTCGCCATTTCGGTAAATCCAAAATGGCCGCAATTTGAGATGGTGGTCTACTAAAATAATAAGATTTCTATAGTTATGAGGTTTACAGGCATAAAGAATCTGATAATGATGTTATCTTATCTATTTGAGTGTTTTATCCCAAATCGTTTAGTATCATTTTGTGTGTGGTATGTGGTCACGCTGGGATGAACAGGAGACATTGTTTAAAAGAGTCCTGAAATCGACTTGCGCCAAAGTGATGCCTATGTGATGTTTGAATAAAACAATTGGGATCTGGGTATTAATTCGGTCTTTGCAGATCCAAATAACATCCCTAACAAAATTGAATAGTGCCACACATATCAAAACACACACACACACACAGTCAGTCACACACACACACACCCGCACACGCAGACACACACTCGCACACTCATAAATGAAAAATACACGCAGCAAAGTCATTATTACGTAATGAACATTTCTGTAAAATCGCAAATTTACCATTTAATATCAAAATTGAATTTCAATTCAATCATAATGTCATAATAAAAGTTTGGTGCATTAACATCACAATGAATTGTTTCTCCCAAAAGACTCGGTGAGTCTGCATCTAAATGTGCTATGTGAGTGTGTGTGTGTGTGTATGACTTTGCTTCTGAAAAAAGCATATGCAATGCATCTCATTTGATACATTCAATTCATTCTCTCACTTTAATACTTTTGCGCAAGTCGATTTTTGCAAACAATGCCTCCTGTTCATCCAAGCGTGAAAACATACCACACAAAAATGATACCAAACGATTCGGGATATAATACTATTTGAAAGCATGTATGATAACCTTTCGTTCATAGCAGCTGTCTTTTAAAATAAATTACAATTTTCTGGGTGTAAACTTTTTTTGACTCACACGGTATAGTGTTTACAGGTACAGATAATCTGATTTTTAATTCATTTTATCCGTGTAATGCCCCCCCCCCTCCCCGCGCAACCATTTTGTTAAAATATAATATGGCCACCATCTAAGCTAAAATAATGTACCATTGAATAAGTAATGGCCATGATAATGACATCATGGTAGCCTTTCAAATATTTTCAGGGTCAGGAAATCCAATTATGATGCCATGTAATCGATAAAGTATTAGGATCTCACTATAGGGCTACTATAAGGGCTATGTATTGACCAGAACATGCATCTCTGAGATGTCCTACGAGGCTACCTAGTGGCCCTTATTTTAGGCCTGTATGTTAGGATTCTTAAAGTTGATACTTATAGGAAATAAAATCAAATAAAAATAGTTTATTTTATAATTGAATGAGTTATTAAAGCAATGTATGCAGCTAACATGCAATGAACGTGTGCAGTTTTGTGTTTTATGAAAATCAAATTTCACTAAATTGACTCTATCCTGACCTACGAAATCGCCTAAGGGAAAGTGGCTTTGTGAGTGACGTCAGAGCCGGGATATGCTTTACGCAGCTATAGAGACTAACTGCGATCTACACACAAATGTTCATAAAGTCGATGTCAGTTCCACTCTCTCAAAACGATTGAAATATTGCCTGAATGGTCAATATCTGGCATACAGTTGTCCTCTCCCGTCCTGAAACATATCCTAATGTCAATATTCATGTCATTATTGGCATTGAAAAAGTGACAATATCCGTAAAATAACTGTTTACAACTCAACTTTTTCACCGGCTTTAGCTTGCCAGCTGAGCTGTATGTACACGGAGATAGTATGAAAAATCAACCTAGCTGTGTTTCAAAACAAAATTACCTTTAGTAGAATCATGTTCCGAGGTGGAATTTCCATTGACATAACAATGAATAATGTTTCTTCTCCATTTTCATTTGTCGATAACTATAATTACATAGAATAGTGTATTTCTCGCCGTTTTGTTTTGGTTTGGTTTCGTAAGGGTTTCGTCTATCGCGACTGAAATGCAAGCGTACAGTACTGTGTGTGTGCGGTGTGCAGTGCAGTCACGTTTACGTGTGTTTTGATGTGCGCGCAGGTAATGTAAATCCGCCAGCGATACTAAATTCAATCAGCGATCAGCCGTGTAGGTAATGCGGCTGCCAAGAGCCGCACTACTCGCAGATGAATCGTAACAACAGCAGAATCGCCTCGATTTTTCCAGCTAATTTAGCCATGATACGATCGACTAAATGAAATATTCTTCGATTTGTTTGAATTTTATTTTATTCATAATAATGATTAAATCAATACTGTTTTTTCCATAGTGGAAGAGAAGAAGTCTCCGACTGATATGTCAAAGTGAATTAACTACATGGTGGTAAAAATCGCCGGCACCCAAATCCATTATATATGCAGGCTCGCTGTACAACAAAGCCGCGGGGACACAGCCATAGTTTCACCTTCTTTTCCCCCATTTTTCAACTTTTTTATTTCACAAATAATACATTTCTTAGAATATCAAGATGGAAATATTAATGAGAAGTAACTTACAAACGATGTTGTATTAATAATAATAATAATAATAATACAGTTCTTATAAAGCGCATAATACATTTGTTAACATCTCTACGCGCTGTAGGAAATTGAAAAAGAGAAAGTAAATACTAGTAAGGAAACAGAAAATATACTGCATGGTAATATTCTACACAGCATGGTCAAATTTCTACACAGAAGGACCTGTGTGTAGGAATTATTCACCTCTTATCAAAGAGATACGTTTTTAAGGATGTCTTGAACTTATCCATGGTATCTGTATGTTTAATAGCATAAGGGATGCTGTTCCACAATTCAGGGGCAGCATGCCCAAAACTACGTTTACCGTAAAATTTAGTTGAAATGTGAGGTACTACATACAAGTCCTTCTGTGCTGACCTCAGACTTCTCACTGGCTGGTATTTTGCAAGGAGGTCTGATAGGTATGTTGGAGCTATTTCATAAAAACACTGATACACAAGTAACAAGATCTTAAACTCAATTCGTGATCGGATAGGCAACCAATGCAAGACCCGTAATATTGGTGAAATTGACTCATATCTTTTGGTCCTTGTCACGAGTCTTGCCGCCGAGTTTTGAATAACCTGAAGTTTCCGGCTCTGAGTGTCTGGTAAACCATACAGGAGACTATTACAGTAATCGAAATGACACATAACAAATGCATGTACTAATCTTTCAGTAGTCGCTTTGTCAATATAAGGTCGGATTTTGTTAATCTTATACAATGCAAACGAAGCTAGTCTACATCTAGAGCTAACATAATCTTTCAATGTGAAGTGATTATCGAAAATAACCCTAAATTTCTTGCCTTTTGTACGGGGTGAACTTGTGCGCCATCAATTACAATGGGTGGGAAAGTATTCTGTGAACGAAATCGAGATGAAATATGAAGAACTTCTGTTTTTGCACTATTCAACTTGAGACCATTCAACTGAGACCATTCTTTCACCTCCCTGATACAACTAACTACTTTAGGAACTAATGTTGAAGTGTCTGATGCAGTAAAAGAAATATATATTTGCGTGTCATCTGCATAGAACATTTTGAAAAACCATGAGCTTCAATAACCCTTTCCAAAGGAGCTGTGTACATAGTAAATATTAAGGGTCCAACAACAGATCCTTGTGGGACTCCATGGGTAGGCGTGTGAGCTGATGACTGAATCCCATCGATGACAACAGTCTGTGTGCGAGACGTTAGATAAGTCCGAAACCAGTCAAGTGCACATCCTTGAATCCCAAACCACTGTGATAGCCTCTGTAGGATGGTGTCATGGCTAATGGTGTCAAACGCAGACGAGTAGTCTAGGAGAATTACTATCACCTCCTGGCCCTTGTCTAGAGACATCAGGATGTCGTTCGAAACACGCAGGAGTGCAGTCTCACAGCTGTGGAAAGGACGATAAGCAGACTGTGTTCTAGCTTGAAGATGATGCTCAGACACATACTTCTGGATCTGTGCAACTGCAGCTCTCTCCATCGTCTTTGCTAGAAACTTAAGATTTGCGATTGGACGATAATTTTTAAGATCATCACAATCCAATTTGGGACTCTTCATGAGAGGACAAATATTGGAATGTTTTAAACCTTCCGGGAAATAGCCTCTCAGAAGAGAATCATTAATGATATAGGTCAATATGGGAACAAGTTCTTCAAGACATTGCTTCAGCACGCACGTGGGAATGATATCAAGGCTACAAGACGTTGAAGGAGATTTCTTTATTATCCTTGTGACTTCATGTTCAGTGACTGGCCTGAAAGTACTAAAACAGCAATCAAGCTGTCTTTGTTCCGGAAAACCAATCTTCCCTGAGTCGGTATCATCAAGCTCCGACAGCAGTGAATCAGTTATAATCTTGACTTTATTAACAAAAACTGCTGGAAACGCTCAGGGACAGAAATTTCTGATACATCATTATTTGGAAGTGGCTTCAAACTTTGCGGCCGAGACAGTTTATCTATCTTCCGAAAAAGCTCACGGGTAGTGCAGTTAGATAATTGGTCCCGATGATATTCAATTTTACGAGATTCTATCGCCTTCTTGTATTGGTTACATTTTGTTTTAAATATCTGTCGGTGTATCTCATGGCATTCATTGGATGGTGAAAATGCAGTCCGCTCGAGCTTGCGGAGTTCTTTCTTAGTTTGACGGAGCTCATCATTGTACCATGGTGAGTTGGGTCGACACCTGATAGTATGAGTTAGAACAGGAGCATGCTTATCGAGAATTCCACCAAGAATAGATTCATACTGAGTTATCAGGGTGTCTATGTCGCTGGAAGGAGATACATACAAGTTCGACTGAAGAATGTCCTCACGAAAGGATTGCATGTTAATCGTCCGTAGTTTCCTCGTTTTGATCTTCATCTTTACGGGTTCTGGTAAGCCAATACTCAGGGCACATTTCACTGCTGAATGGTCAGAAGGGAGATAGGCAGTTGTGCTAACTTCATTCACAAAAGTATCAGTCATACGGGATAGAATAAGATCAAGAATATGTCCATCCCTATGAGTAGGCATGTTCACATGCTGCTTGAAATTTAAAGATATAATGAGGTCAATAAATCTTGCAGCTACTCGGTCTGTCGCATCATCAACATGAAAATTAAAATCCCCAACAATCAACACACGATGCTTAAATGTTATTATTTGTTCCAAAAAAGATGCAAATTCTATAAAGAAAGTTTGATCAGTTAGGTCGCCAGAACTAGTACGCTGTGGGCGGTAAACTGTAACCAATCTCAAAGGCAGATGGCGCTGTGCTGTAAGCAGTAGATCAAGGTATTCAAAAGAAGAGTATAACTTGTCAGGATACCTATGAACTTTGAAGCCTTTCCTAATACACACACCAACACCACCCCCTTGGCGACCCTTGCGTGGATTGTGATACCACTGATGGTTTAGGAGGGTTGATGTCAAGTCAGCCAGAGATGGATTATCACGATCATCACCTGAAAGCCAGGTTTCTGTTACGGCCAAAATGTCAATATGATCATCAATTACCAAATCACATAACATTGGAACTTTGGGCTTTATCGATCTTGCGTTCCATAATGCAAAGTTTGATAGTGTATCATTACAGTTTATGTCAACTTCTGGGATAGAAATCTGGTCACGAGGTTTTCCTCCCTTATGTCCTCTTTTGGTTCGAGGTTTTGAGCATATATCAAGGTCATTAATTGTTTTCCAGACAGACCCATCTACTCGGAGACGAGAACTATTCAAATCAAGCAAGGTTTTCCTATTTTTTCTCTAAACTGACAGTATCAGTCTGTTGAACATTGTAAGGAAAATTGTGTATCTGTTCCTGAACAGCATTAACGGTTGGACCTGGATTTGGTTCAATGTCACCACACATCACCAGTTGTACTTGAAAGGTGCAGTCTGCTTGTCTGTAGTATGGTATTCTACGGCCAACAAACTTACTCCCAGTGAAAGCATGATGGTGTAATTCAGCAAAGCTTTTCACAAAGCATTCATGATTAGCCTGTCCATCACTGAATAGGAGGCCAAGGGTTACCAAGAGAACATGAATAGATGCCATTGTCCATTCAGGGCTCAACTACCATTGTCAAAATTAGCACTGTGGGCTAGCACGGCTGACTATAAGATTGGCCTGTATGTAGAAGAAAATGGACACCAACTTGAATCCCAAGACAAAAAAATTTCCAAAACTTGTTTCACAGAATATGATGCAGCACATTCAGGAATTCCAACAAAATTTGTCTAGGAAGTTCAGAGTCCCACAGCAAATAGATTGACGAGCAAATCAACCAAAAATGATGACCAAAAGCAGCATATAAAGCAATAGAATAGGAGAGGAGTCAAGCAGCTGCCAGGCGCTCGATATGTTCTGTTCGTATTATAATTTATTCTATAGTAAGGGTAAAATAACACATAAGTTGAAGCTGTGCTGTGTTTTCAGCCTTATGTTATACATGCGTTCTACTAGATAGCCGGAAGTGGCACACTAGCCACGCCTCCCTTCTCCTACGTCACAGCTAAAGGCCGTTTCGGATGACAATAGGGCAAATTTGTCCCAGAGAATAGGGTGATTGTTTTCACCCTAATTTCGCTTTTTCGGAAGTGTTATATTGTTTGAATGTCATCCAAGCTCATTGTATGGCTTATAAGCTTTGTGTAGATATGAATATCTTCATATTTAGGGCTCTTCTATGAATATCACCTTTAAGAAAGGTAGTATTAAATGTAGTTTAAAAAATGAGGTCCAGAATCCTGTACTAATGCTATAACATGGTTTTTGATGTTAGAGAATATAATACTAATGTTCTTACACGAACTTGATGTCAACATTACTTGTGTAGGACATCCTGAAATTATACTAATTTAGAGCTTCCTACAAAACAGAATGGCTTGAAAATGTCTTTTTGTGTGAAAATAGCGACCGCTAGTTGTCGAATCGAATTTAGCGATTGCAGTCGTTTAATTAAATAGTCTGATTTTCGGAACCTTGTACCGAATGCTCATACGTTTTGTGTACAAACTACTTTCTGCAGAAATCCTGGATAACAGCAGATGTCGTGTTCGGTTACAGCTGGTTTGTGCCAACAGTGCAAACAAAACTAGTGCAGAAATCATCGGACTGGATATGAGTCAGTCCAGGCTAGGCCCCATGATTGATGGATTCTTGCCGATTTGAGGGTGCTGATTCTAAGTCCAATGAGTGCCAGACGCGAAACCTTGTGCATTTTTCGTAAAATGCGAAAATTCAAAGTGGCCGCCAAGATGGCCGCCAATTTATGAAAAAAATTATTCTATGGCCATTTATCTGGTTATTTGATGTGTTTTTGTCAATTAGAGGATGCTGATTCCGAATCCGATGAGTGCCACACGTTTAATATCGCCTTGCTAAGTAAGATTGTCGACCCATTTTATAAAACAAATAATACCCAGATTTTCGTTCGTGACGTTATGGCGATGCAGCGCTTTTCGGGTATTCACAATGGCACAAAATACACTCGGCTACGCCTCGTGAATTTTATTGCACCGTAATGAATACCAGCCTAACCGCAGGCGTGCAAAAACACGTCTATTTCATTAATACGGCGTACTCGGACCGGTTTGTTCCCTACTGTAGAGCTCTCCGAGAAGGTACATTTTCAAACGACGATATCTCCTTCATTTTATCACTTTTTTGCTCTCTGTTTTTTGCAATATCATAGTAAATATCTGGAGTTACTTAATATTTAAGAATATTCATTATACGAATCCTTTAAATAATTCAATTTCCACGTTAAAAATGTGTTTTTTAACAAAGATAAAAACTTTGAAAACAACTCGAATTTTGACACAGTTTTTTTTTGGAGCCCAAATGAAAGTCTAACGTATAGAATCGCAATTTATTCCTCTTTCATGGGGTGTAAATGTTTTAATATGGGTCAGGATCCAGCAAAATCTAATCCAACTACAATGTCAAAAACTCATCAAAACAAGACTGTTCAGAAGAGACGATAACCTGCTCTGTGATTGGTCAGTCAGCGGCCGAGAGGAATTACGTCATTCCCTTCGCAAAATAACTATCAAAATGGAATTTATTTCATATACAGTCATTATTATTTGTAGTTTTAGGGTACACATGAATGAAACATTAGTGTTACAATTGTAGGGATATCCAACAACCGGGAATTACTCTCATACACCTGTTTATGAACGAAATTCAGTCAAGATAAGATCTCCGCAGTCCCACGTACTGTATTACAAGTGTGGGAAGAAATGTTGAGTAGTGATTTACATACAGGCATTTTTTAACCTTTTTGCCTTCTTCCAGTATGTGCTAGTGTGCTTAGGATTTATGACATTGATGAGGGATACATTTTGTAGATATTTACAAATATTATGTTCAAAGGTTTTAACATTTTACTAGTAGGTGACAATATGTATATAGTCAATACAGGGCCAAACGGTTTACGAATGTCAAAGTGCTTCAGAAACTAAAATGAGGCCCAACAGTACAATCGTACAGAAGGGGGTGTTGGTCAATGAATTCATTCATCTCCACCTACCTATAGCACCCAAATGACAGTGAAATACAAATTTAACTGATAAATAAATAATTGTTAACAGTATAAACAATTTGTTTTGTTGCGTACAGTGCAAAAAAAAAAGCAATCCCCCCTTTTCTAACACAATTTTATTACATCATATTATGTCTAGTCATAAACAATGCGTGTATCAAAAAGAGTGCCACATAAATATCCAGTACATTTAAAACACAAAACATACTGTTTTAGTAGCTTTGTTTCAGAAAAGAATTTATTTATATTATTATTATCATCATACATACAACAATTCGTCTCCATGAAAAGCAAAGTTCGCGTTTGTGCGTACAGCATGCAGCTTTATCGTACCTCATTCTAATAATTTTTCGGATTTAGCACCAACTTTGACTCAAACTTTGACACATAGTTTTATCTTTGAGCCCAAATAAATTTGGTGTCAAAATTTGCACCACAATTTTGGCTTTCCAGTGCACATAAAATTTATTTAATCCATGGTTAATATGGTTCAGGATCCAGCAAAGTTTTAGGGCATGCAAAATCTTTTTTTTTTCAATAAGCCTTCTTTGAAGCAACATAACTTTGCACAAATACATCATATTGGTCAGAAAATGAACGAAATGATACACCGATTATTGCTCTTCAAAATTACTATGACATGTGTCGGCAGGAATCCTATTTGGTGTTTCAGGCCAGCGGTAATACGCGACGTGCATATTCCACTATTAAACAGCAACAAGACTTTCCACTTTAGAACGCTAGAGGGCCTTATTAATGAAATCCCCTCTACAATACAGGGCCGATCTCCGCCTGCCGTTAGGCCGATACCCTCATGCGTTGCATCGACCATGACGCACTCAAACCTGTGTATTATTTGTATACTAGTAGTTCCAGATGCCAATGTTAATTGGTGATTATCACAATATCAGTTGATTACTGCTCTCAACTGGTAAATCAACTGGAAATTTCAACTGGAAATATCAACTGGTATATTAATTGGTAAATCTACTGGTTTTCAACTGGTAAATCAACTGGAAATAACAACTGGTAAATTTACTGGTTTGTCAACTGGTTTTTGTCAACTGGTCCCAGCTAACGTTGTCTCAATTTCCGTATTAAAAACCAGTTTAATATACTGGTTTCAACTGGTACTAGTTGACTACTGGTTTTAACTGGTACCAGTTGACCAGTTGCCTACTGGTTTCAACAGTTTTTTCGACCTGGGTTAACTTCACACTATGGCGCTGACCCCAAAACTGTACAAACTGCAGCTGTTGCCCTTTGCATGTCATCCGCAGAATATGCTGGCCCAGTTTGGAGCAGATCAGCCCATGTGAAGAAGCTTGACACCACCCTCAATAACACATATCGAAAGATAACAGGCTGCCTGAAACCAACAAAAGGAGGAGATATATCACCTCGCTGGCATCGGATCTCCTAACCAAAGACGCACTAACACCTGCCAAAAGGAACGGATGTTATACGGCTACCTACAACCCCAAAGACGCCTTGTATCCCTACACAGCTTCCTCGATTCTGTCCCACCACCAGAACAGAATCCTCCACCATCAGCCAAGCCCATACTCATCAAAGGACTAAACCTGAAGCGGCCGGAGTGGATATGCCTAAATCGAATGCAGACGAGAAGGGGCGGTGTAAGGCCAACATTGCAAGATGGGGCTATGCTCATGAAGAAGATACTCTCTGCGACTGCGGAGAGACTCAGATCATGGACCACATCTTGCAGTGCGGCGGAACGGGATGCACAGGTGAAGACCTGGCCCTTGTAAATGAGACGGCCGTCGCAGCCACCGCAGCCATCGGGCGATGGAAGAACTTAAAGTACAAGTCCACTCCAAAAATAAATATCCTTTAATAGAACCAGAAAAATCAGACAAACCAATCAAAAAAAGTTTGAGCAAAATCGGATAACTACCCATAGGAAAGAAATGAGCCTGCCGCATACTCCTGCGGCAGACCTTCCGCAGATCTGCAGCAGACCTGCTGCAGACAGTCATCTTTTTCACATGCAAATTAGTTTTGCCGCAGACTTTCCGCACCCTTGCCGCATACTCTTTCAGTATGATGAAGAGTCTGCGACAGGTCTGCCGCAGACTCTTCATCATGGATATTCATAGAAAAGGCTATGACAAAGAGTCTGCGGCAGACCTGTTCTTTATCATGAATATTCATAGAAAAGGCTATGACAAAGAGTCTGCGGCAGATCTGCCGCAGACTCTTCATCATGAATATTCATATCCCATATAGACCTGCTGCAGACTTTCCGCATACTCTTTCATGTCCACCCCAGTGGAAGTGGCAATTATTAAAGTTTGCAGTCTTGCAGGAAGGCTGCTGGAGAGCCATATATATGGCATGCATTGCATCATTACATTCTAGCACCTTGAAGTAGAAACAGGCAGAATTGCTTCAAAAATTCTACAAATGTGTGATTAACACAATGCAGAAGTAGAGGTACAGGTAGAAATACACTAACTGCATACACATAGTCCAGAGTAGAGTCACAGATCCATGCTACTGTGCACACATTACACAAGAGTTTCAACAAAAAAGTGAGTTAGTGGGGCTGAAGATAAGATCACATGGCACAACTAAAGAGTTTGGAACAGCTAGTCCGTTAATTCCTCAGTCTCCTCGTTATGGAACAAATTCCTCTCATGGTACCAGTTAGAACTTGAAGCAAATTACATATTGTTTGGTTTGACAGAAGCTAAAAAGACAAATAAATGTGCCTAACACAGGAATTTACAACCTCATGGTATCGTCGGTTGCATGGTCCTCAAAAATGGCCGCCTATAGCCTTGCCGCAGACTGTATAATTTCCCACTTTTCTGTGGCAGATCTGCCGCAGACTGTTTCTGTGGCATACTGGTATGCGGTAAGTTTGGAGCAAAGTATCATTCTGCCGCAGATCTGCCGCAGACTGTTCCTGCGGCATACTGGTACGCGGCGAGTCTTGAGCAAAGTTTCATTCTGCCGCAGATCTGCCGCAGACTGTTCCTGCGGCATACTGGTATGCGGCAAGTCTGCAACAAAATTTCTTTCTGCCGCATACTTCGGCATACTCTTTGCCGCAGACTTATAGTCTGCGCCAGATCTGCAGCAGATCTGCGGCAGGTCTGCGGCATACTTTTCACTTTCCTATGGGTAATAAGAAAGTTATGAATTTTTGAAAAAGTATGTAAAACTAAAAAACAATGGAAATCACTACACAAATTGCCAATTTGGTAATCAGTTTGTGACGTCATGTCCTCACTATTTGTCAATTGCCTTATATAGTTTAATCCCATTAATTTCCCTTTTTATCCCCCAAAACTTGATTGCCCCATGCCTTTGCCCAGTTCTTATGACTTGTATCATATTGCTCGCATGACATTTCATAAAATTTGTTATGAGCTTTGAAGAATTGATACTATTTTCTGAATATTGTATATTCATAATTATTGATTTTTATATAAATATTTTATCAAAATTCACATTTTGCATGATTTAACTGGAAAAAAAAATCTATATTAGTGCATCCACATAAAAACATATTACTATCAATCTAACTTGAATGCTGGTGTGAAGAAATAAGATTCTTAGGGGAAAAATAGGAAATTTATATTATCAATATAAAGAAAATAATAAGTGGATAGTAAGGACCATACGTCACAGACTCATGAGTGAGTTGCCAATTTGTGTAGTGATTTTCAAAGTTTTTCATATCATTAAAAATTCATAACTTTCTTTTTATTAGTTATCCGATTTTGCTCAAACTTTTTTTGATTGGTTTGTCTGATATTTCTGGTTCTATTGAAAGTAAGTTATTTTTGGAGTGGACTTGGCCTTTAATCTAATTTAGGAACTTTACATTAATCTTGATCTAAAGGAGACACGAACGAACGAACGATAACATATACTACATGTATTATGATTTGAATGTCATAGATCCGAAAGAAAGTACGAGAGGATGAAAATCAGAGACAGAGAGATACATCAGGAATGATAAGAAAATATGAACATGTTCAAAGAGTGGGAGTAAAGAAGGGAAAACGTAGGAGAAAAGAGATATAACCAACAGGGGCGGCAATCCCGGAGGGACGGGGACCTGTCCCCCCCCCCTCAATCTTTTTTAGGGGGGATCGTCCCCCCTGAAATTTGAAAAAGTGCACACAAAAAAAACTATAGCAAATACTGACTAAAGACTGCAACACACTTTTAGGCTCTGGAGGGCCCAAGAGTGCAGCGTTTAGACAAATACAAATGCAAAAATCTTCTCACTCGGTAGCTTTACGCTCCCTCGCATAATATCCTTGAAAATGTACAAGTAAAATATTGTAGGAAAGTGTGAAAAAAGTATATTGCTTGTTTTTATACTATAGTTTTTCAAAGGAATGCAATTTTTTAATACAACAAAACCTTTGAGGGGGTAGTTACTTCCGTCATCTTCACCCCTCTCGTTCACTAAGCTCGCTCGCACTGGCGTACTGATGGGGAGGACTTGGGGGCAGTTACCCACCTCCCCCCCAAAAACGAACGTAGTTTATTTTCTAATTCGATACCAGTGATTTACAAATGTTGCTAAAATGGAATGATTTTCCCTGACCTTCCTGGTTGCTCATCTGACCGTAATTAAATGCCTAAAACCCCCTGAGCTTCTTAAGCCGGGCCCCTGGATGCTCATCTGACCGTTATTGTAAAACCACTGCGCTTCTAGGGGCTCAACCTCCTGGACCCCACTCCAATCAGTGACCTGCATGCCAGTTTCACAAATAAGGTATCAAAATATGCTCATCTGACCTTGATTAAATGCCTGAAACCTCTGAGCTTCACGGGGCTCCGCCCGCCCCTTAACCCCGCCGGGGCTTAGCCCCTGGACCCAACACCAATTGACGTTCCTCGCGTAAATACTTTAGCCCCCCCCCAACCCCCCCCCACTTTGAAAAAAACGTTCCACGCGGCCTGCATGTAACAATGGTGGCGATGCGGTTTTTTCTGCCCTCACCCCCAACGTTTTTGCTCATTACGCCACAGCTCCCTCGCAGCGCCGTAGCCAGAGTTTGATGTTTTTTTTTTTTTTTTTTTTTTGGGGCACATACATGTAATTGATCGACGTCCTGGGGAGGGGTCTATGAGGAGGGGTGTCTAATCTTGATTTTTTTGGGGCACCCCCGGCTACGTGCCTGCTCCCTCGTCCCTCGCATTTTGTCCCCCCGGTCATGAAAATAAATCGCCGCCCCTGATAACCAATAAACAAATGAATAACAAATGGTGCCTGTCTTAGTGCACTTATAAAAGTGGAACATTACAGTCAAACACAATTTCAATATGGTGCTGAAGCAGTATCTTGGATCATGTAAAGAGAAAATGTTGAAGATCATCATTGATGTATTTATGTGTTAATTATAATGTAGGGGTATATATACCAAGAAAATGAAAGACGATCCGCCACCCCTGTTTAAACTGGAAGCTCAAATTACATCTACATTTGTTACATTTGCGTTTATGCTGTTCAATTACCTATCAATTACCCTCTAGAACAATTCCCCCCCCCCCCAAAAAAATAATAATAACTCTGGTTTTATTCAAACCAACTTATTTTCAGGGCTGACTTACCCTTTAATGAACAGGGGGTATTTTCCTTGGGGGGGGGGGAAGAATTGTCCTAGGGGATAATTTTTAGGGATGTGGGGTTATTGTCCAAGGGGGTAATTTTCTGGGGCGTAATTTTCCGGGGGTTAATTGTCCTCGGTGGGTGGTTGTCCTCGGGGGTGAATTTTCTGGGGGGGGGGGTAATTTACCTGATACGCTCTTCAAGTGCTCTTGTGTGCTTCATAAGCAACCCTTTCCTGTTGTTTCAAGTCATGTTCATTCACTAAAAATCACATTAGGCGTTAAAAAAGATGGTGTATTGCCCTTTGCGACCGATCCATAAATCTTGAAATCTACGGTCGGCTTTAAAAAAAAATTTCTTTTTTTTTTTACTGTTTTTTAGAAAAAAAATATGTATTAAAACATTTAAAACTGAGAAATATCAGCCCAAAGAGGGAGAGAAAAAAAAAAGAAAAAAAGAGATTTCCGACCGACCGACCCATGTTTTGGCACCTAAAGGGCAATACAACATCTTTTTTTTAGGCCTTACCAGAACTCAACCAAAATCTCTTTAGTTTATTTCAAATTGTTGTCCACAACAAAAGCTTCTCATAATTTTATCTCGTCGGAAAATCTCAGATGTATCACCTGCACCGCTCCACAGTAAAAGGTCTTCTCTCTGAAAGTTCGAGGCAGTGAACTTTAACGTTAGCAGTGTCCTAATATTCAAAATTACTTGCTAGACTTCACTGTCAGACACTATTGAGTGACTGACTGGCTGGCCTTTTCTTCTTTGGTAATAACATACATACAATGAGCTGCAAAGGGTACATGAGCATTTGTCTACATCAATAACCCACTTCTTGTAATGGCCAAAATTAAACCGATTGAATCTTTGCGCAGCACAAAACGTTCGACCATTCGGTCCAATGGTCTGAAAATCAGACTATTAATTACTGACTTGGTAACACTTAAGTCGATTCGACAACTAATAGTCGTTTTTTCCCACTTCAAGACATTTTCAAGCCCCCTTTTTTAAAGGGAAGTTCTAATTAGTATTATCTTTCAAATGCCGTTGGAATTTAAACCTTTTCATTTTTTTGGCCTGCAAATGGGAAATAGTACCTTTAATAAGTATCGTACCAGGACGTTGCCCAGACCAAAAATTAGAATCAATACAAATGATACTACAAATTTCCATTTTCAAATTGGTATGGTATGAAACACAATTTACACGGGACTTGTATTTTGCTTTCCTGTTTGTCTGCTTTATTACAATAACATGGCGGATTTCCGGTTGTAACAAAATATAGCTTCTCTTCCATCGAGTCCTTAATAAATTGCGTAATTTTGCTTAAAATTTACACATATTGCAAACATATCTAGGCCTACTTAAAACATTAATATATTATTGACTGTATATTTTATTTATCTAGATGAGATGATACTCACTTTTTATATCTTGAACCAGACCTTACCTTCAGTTCAAAGCTCGAGTGGAGTAATAACAATGACAGGATTCGGTTTGGCTTGTATCGTATTCTGCCCGCGCAAAACAGAGTGGGTTTTCCCAGATTCCCTTTTTGGAGTATAGTCTTCTGTTTTATTTTAATATTTTGTTTTTTTCATTTCAATTAAAATAATATAATCGGAACAGTACGCGCTTATTTTGTAACAATATTACTTGTGTTCTCCAACAAAAAGATGGTACTCTGTAAACAGTCTATAGATTTCTGTTAAATTTTCAGTTCGTGTGATTATTTGTGATGGGGTGAACAGGCTGATTAAAGACTAATATCATCCCTTGTCTTTTCACTGCCTTAACCACAACTCGGGCGCCGTGAACGTAGTCTGAACTTGGTGCTTCCTGATCATTTGTTTTCTTCTTCATGTGAATAAAAGGCACATTAAATAACACTCGGTTGATTTCAATTAAAACACTGTGTTTCAACATGGCTTGTATCCCCACAACATAAAGACATACAAATACCGAGTTGTAACAGTTCCTCAATTTCTGATTTAATTTCAAACTCATTTGTTGTGAAACCTTGACTGAAAACTAAAATGATGACCTCGGGGCATGTATATACATAATGTTTGTGCGTGTGTGTGCGTGTGTGTATGATTGTATAAAGCAATATTTACATCAAAAAATGTATTTTGGAATAACATCAATTTTATATGAAAAAGAAGGTATTAGAACCCGTGGTGTAGTTTTGTAAGGAAATAACATTTTACAGATAGTAAAATGTAGTTGTCCTCTCTCTCGCTTCGCAAGGCTGTGAATGTTTGGGACGGAAGGTGACGTTTTTCCCCTGGCTCTCTTTACTCACTCGCAAAATCCAGAAACAAGATGATTCCGGGCAACGAAATGCCATGATACATAATTTTTGTATACATTATTTTTGGGGGTGCCATTATATATTATTTTATGTCTTATCTCGTGTATTTTGATGACAAAATAACTATTGTACCATGATATCAAAAATAATCATTTTTTCTTCTTTTTTTAAACCTTTTATTTTATTGTTTTTCTTTTTTGTTTTGCTCGCTGGATTCGCTTGCTCACCAATCTAAAGACAGGAAAGTTCATATCTGGCAAAAGGCGTTAGCCTCCGTTCCGAAAAACTGGTAGCCTAATATGCGTATGATTATGTTAATCTAAAAACTGATAATTTTAGTTATATATTTCATTAAACGCTATGCGTTATTAAAAGGCCGATCCATTGAAGCTGTGATTTAATTTCGCAACTCTGAAAACCTGGCCAAAATCTCTTGAAACTAAAGTACATAGCATTTTGTTTAGTTCAATCTCAATTTATTTATTTATAACAATAGTCTTAACATGCTTACTGGCAAAATTACGTACATCTATTCGTTTGCTAAATCATAATCTCAACTTGAAATTGAATTTAGACTTTAACAACGCTTAAAAAGTACCAGTGTATAAGTATTTTGTTCTGCTTTAATATGCCACGCTTTATTTTCGCATGGGAAACTCTAGTAAAAGTTTTAATCTAATTTGTCTTCTCTTTATCACCCATGTCACAAATTAATTTTACCGTTTTTCTCTTTGAAGACACCATAGCGCGAATGCTATTGTTTTCCGGGCTAACTTCGCCCGAATCCTTCATGGTCGCGAGTATTGGTTGCCTATAAGGAGCCCAAATGATGCTAATGCTGATGCTGAAATTTACAAATATTGCAAACATATATAGGCCTACTTAAAATATTACAACATATTGTAACAACATATTACAACATATTATTATCTGTATACTTCAGTAATCTAGATGAGATGATACTCACGTTATCTCTTAAACCAGACCTTACATTCTGTTCAAAGCTATATAGGGCGGAGTAATGCCAATGGCTTCTATGTGGTTTGCACCGTTGTGCGCAAAACAAAACGGGGATTCCCCGTTTTGGAACAAAGTCTTGTGTTCCACTTCAAGATTTTTATTTTTCATTTTAATTAAAAGAATATCTTCAGAATAGTTTCACACCGAATTTGTAACAATGTTAACTTGTGACTTGTCTTCTCCAACAAAAAGATGGCACTCTATGACAGTTTATAGATTTCTGTTGAATTTTCAGTTCGTTTGATTATTTTTGATAGGCGAAAAGCCTGAGTTAAAGACTAATATCGTGTTATCACCGCCCTAAAGGGAAAAAGTGCATGGTTGTTGGTCTTATTCTTATTTATGACATTTCTAGTGCTCTTTTAGGACGTAAAATTGCTATGAAGATAATTTCAAACCCCAAGATGTGCGAAATTTAAATTATATCCGATCATACTAATTCAGCTCCACTTAAAAAAATATGGTGACCGTTAATTTCGAATAATAACAACAATAATAATAATAACTAGACTTTAATTCATCGTTGAGACGAATAATGTGATCCGTTATGTAATTTTAAGTCGTTTCCTCTCTTTTGACAAATGTGAATATTTCTTAAGGCCAAACGGGTCTGAAAACGCAGACCAGCATTAACGCTACCCAGGGGCGGATCCAGCCGGCGGCAAAGGAGGGGGCCTAAAAAGGGGCCCACTTCGTGCGAAAATTTGAAAGTCGTGCCGGTCGATTTTTCGCTCAGTGGGGTAGTGGTGAGCAAAAAAAAATTTTGGCACCCGAAAATTTTTTTCCTCCGAAAGGGTAATTTTTTTCCACTACCACCCCTTGGGCGCCAGGTGTAGTGAGCACAATTTTTTTTTGGCACCCGAAAATTTTTTCCTACGGAAGGGTTAATTTTTTTCCACCGCCACCCCTTGGGCGCCAGGGAGGGGCTGTTACACCACAAATGTAATAACGCCCACAAATGTAATAACACTTTACCCACAAATGTAATAACACCCACAAATGTAATAACACTTTACCCACAAATGTAATAACCACTTTACCCACAAATGTAATAATTTTGAATCACCCACAAATGTAATAATGACTTTACCCACAAATGTAATAAATTTGAAGGGATATTTTGTCGAATTTGTTCAAAACTAAAACCCTGTAATAAAGCATGGGTATAGCGCGCAGTCTTTACTCCAGACCCGGTTATTTCAAAAATTTAAAAAATCTTCAAAACTAAGACCCCATCATCTTATTCCTGTGGAATAACATGAGTATTGAGCGTAGTCTTTCCTCCAGACCCGGTTATTCAAAAGTAAAAAAAAAACAAAAACTTTTAAACTAAGACCCCACCATCTTCCAAACTAAGACCCGGTAATAAAGCATGGGTTTAGAGCGTAGTTTTTCTTCCAGACCCGGTTATTTCAAAACTTTTTAAAAATCTTCAAAATTAAGATCCCATCATCTTATTCCTGTGGAATAACATGAGTATTGAGCGTAGTCTCTCCTCCAGACCCGGTTATTCAAAAGTAAAAAAAAACAACACAAAAAACCAAACAAAACAAAACAAAACATAAAAAAACCTTTTAAACTAAGACCCCACCATCTTCCAAACTAAGACCCGGTAATAAAGCATGGGATTAGAGCCCAGTCTACTTCAGACCCGGTTATTTAAAAAAAGATGAAAAATCTTCAAACTAAGACCTCACCATCTCATGCCTGTGGAATAACATGGGTATAGAGCGTAGTCTTTCCTCCGGTTATTTCAAAAGAAATAGAAATTTAAACAAATCTTCGAAACTAAGACCCACCATCTTATTCCTGTTTTTTACATTTAAAAAAAAAATTAAAAAAATAAATAAATAAGTACTTTGAGCATCTACATAAGGTGGTTATAGCGCGTTATAAGTACTCATCATTATCATCACTATTTTTTGGCGATGCATGGCATCCCTTTACATTATTACATATGTGGATACAACACGTCACAAATAAATGATTGGTCGGCGGTCACACGATATATATATATATATATATATATATATATATATATATATATATATGTACGCTATTAGTGACATTGAAACGTTGGATTGCGATGTTATATTTTCATGAGTGCGTGAATGAATTACCTTTCTTAATGTGATGAACGTATCAATTACTTAAACTGAAGACTACAAATTGGTACACGGTGTGAATTCATGAGAACGAAATTTATTCAAAGGCAAATACAAACAAAACACATTTATATTACAGTTTTCCCTACTTCTGAAACACTCAAGCAGCTATATAAACAAGAACAAGTCTGAAATGATAATCGGTTAACAAGCAAATAACAACGCATACTTTCATATGACAAATCATAAATAGCTGTATAACGAGATCACGCGAAACATATTTGCATGTTTTGAATGAACGATTGCAGAACCCTTTGACTGATAAAATATCTATATACTCTCTCAATCAATGTGAGTAAATTGCAGAGGTTATGGTTTTATAGTGATGCAATGATGGATACATAGATTTTGAAAGATAGAAAGTATTTTATTCCAAACGAATGAAGAGGTTGTTTCATTAATATACAGACGGTAACAGAACCAAAATAATTATTACGTATAAAAGGTGGAGTAACTCACATGTCTTTTACAAGCAAACAAGGTTATAATTTGGGCAATATTGAACCTGATAACATTAACTGAACTTGATATAAAACGCAAACAACCTAACATTCACGCACTCATGAAAATATAACATCGTAATCCAACGTTTCAACGGTCACTAATAGCGTACATATATATATATATATATATATGTTACATATCGTGAACATATTTCATAATTACATGCATAAAACAATTAGCGTCAACATTTAAATACTTTTAAGGTCACTTATTGGATTACTTTTCTTTTTGTACGACCATTGAATACCAGGATATTTGTGGGCGTTAGAATATTTACATGATTAAACAAAAATCGTCGACGGTCAACGAACCATCGAATCGGTCCCTCCTCTGTGTGTTATATATATTGACCATTTTGACTGATTCGTCAGTTCGTGTGACGGCCGACAAATCATTTATTTGTGACGTGTTGTATCCACATATGTAATAATGTAATTTATTTTTAAATGAAAAAAGAGGAATAAGATGGTGGGTCTTAGTTTCGAAGATTTGTTTAAATTTCTATTTCTTTTGAAATAACCGGGTCTGGAGGAAAGACTACGCTCTATACCCATGTTAGGCGTTGTGGCGTGCGCCTGTGATCCAGCTAACAGTGGAAGTTACAAACTGATGCAGCCGAGGACGCAGGTTCGAAACTGAGTCACGTCTTTCGGATGGTGACGTTAAAGGTCGGTCCCCAGACGTAAATAATCATATCTGATTGATACACGTCTGTAAAAACCCAATATACACACACACACGTTATTCCACAGGAATGAGATGGTGAGGTCTTAGTTTGAAGACTTTTTTTTTAAAATAACCGAGTCTGAAGTAAAGACTACGCTCTAATCCCATGCTTTATTACCGGGTCTTAATTTGGAAGATGGAGGGGTCTTAGTTTAAAAGGTTTTTTTTTTTTTTTTGAATAACCGGGTCTGGAGGAAAGACTACGCTCAATACTCATGTTCTTTCACAGGAATAAGATGATGGGGTCTTAGTTTTGAAGATTTTTAAAAAGTTTTGAAATAACCGGGTCTGGAAGAAAAACTACGCTCTAAACCCATGCTTTATTACCGGGTCTTAGTTTGGAAGATGGTGGGGTCTTAGTTTAAAAGTTTTTGTTTTTTTACTTTTGAATAACCGGGTCTGGAGGAAAGACTACGCTCAATACTCATGTTATTCCACATGAATAAGATGATGGGGTCTTAGTTTTGAAGATTTTTTTAATTAAACGGGTCTGGAGTAAAGACTACGCTCTAAACCCATGCTTTATCACAGGGTCTTATAGTTTGGAAGATGGTGGGGCCTTAGTTTTAAAGTTAATGTTTTGTTTTGTTTTGTTTTGTTTTATTTTTGAAATAACCGGGTGTGGAGTAAAGACAACGCTCTAAACCCATGCTTTATTACAGGGTCTTAGTTTGGAGGATTGTTGGGTCTTAGATTTGAATTTTTTGTTTTGTTTTTTATTGTTTTTATTTTTGAAATGACCGGGTCTGGAGGAAAGACTACGCTCGATTCTCATGTTATTCCACAGGAAAAGGATTATGGGGTCTTAGTTTTGAAGATTTTTTAAATTTTTGAAATAACCGGGTCTGGAGTAAAGACTGCGCGCTATACCCATGCTTTATTACAGGGTTTTAGTTTTGAACAAATTCGACAAAATATCCCTTCAAATTTATTACATTTGTGGGTAAAGTCATTATTACATTTGTGGGTGATTCAAAATTATTACATTTGTGGGTAAAGTGGTTATTACATTTGTGGGTAAAGTGTTATTACATTTGTGGGTGAAATTATTACATTTGTGGGTAAAGTGTTATTACATTTGTGGGTGTTATTACATTTGTGGGTAAAGTGTTATTACATTTGTGGGCGTTATTACATTTGTGGGCGTTATTACATTTGTGGGTGTAACAGGGGCCCAACTTCTTTTTTTTCAAAAAAAGGGTGTTTTTACCTGTTTTTTTTCTAGGGGAGGGGGCCCGGGCCCCCCCCCTGGATCCGCCACTGACGCTACCTGCTATATCCACATGAACGGTGACTAAACTAAACTCCCCAGACACTCTAAAACTGGTGCAAAAAAAAAAAAAACCATTGTCCAACAAAATCTCTGGCTTTATCTCAGCCAAACAACAATAAATCAATCAATTATTGAAAGACACATGTGTGTAACTTCAGCAAATTGCTGTAAAATCGTGGTAAACTACCTGGCCAAAAGTCCCGAGAGGCAGCAACTCTAGCTGACATGGCATTGGCGTGCGCCTGTAATCCAGCTAACAGTGGAAGTTACAAACTGATTCATCCGAGGACGCAGGTTCGAAACTGAATCGCGTCTTTCGGATGGTGACGTTAAAGGTCGGTCCCCAGACGTAAATAATCATATCTGATTGATACACGTCTGTAAAAACCCAATACACACACACGCATCATCGCTGCATTACAACGAAACCACCCGTGTACACCGATTCTCGAATGCACACTAACTCATCGCAAGAAACTTCCAAAAGGATCTACCAAACCACCCTCTTAGCACTAAAAACTTCTCTGCTTCCACTTCCAGTCCCCATGTTATACATACAACGGGTTTTCCTACTCGCACACTACATCAACATCATCATTTACAAAATGTATGGAGTGCTAGCTATATATATCCGGAACAATACCCATAATTATTATGAAAGTACATGCAAATTGCGTGGGTGGTGAATGATTTTGAAAAAGAACTTTAAAGGAAATGTGTGGAAAATCTTCTGTGATGGGGTACCACTTTTTGGGTACCACATGAAAGGGGATCTCTTTGCGGTCATTATGGTTCTTATTATGAAGCAGATTTCGTGATCATTCATGCGTGACGTGGGCTTCAAAAGGAAAGGTAAAATATGTTTTTTGGCCATAACTTTTTGATAACCTCATCAATTATTTTGAAAATTTGAAAATTGAAAATATAAAATCAAAGATACTCCGAAATGTTTACGTATTGCGACGAGCTAGATCATATATTAATAGGGACATTAATATTAATATTAATAGGGGGCGATGGGGGCGGTCGCCCCCCCCCCAAAAAAAAGAAAGAGGACGTAGGATGAAAAAGGAGCAGACAAATAACATTTTTGATTATGGAACGTCAAAGCTTCCGCGCTTCGCGCGGGAGAAGGGAAACTGAATTTAGACAAGGATTAAGAGACGAGAACGGTACAACGAATCGTCTTCTTTCTCTAATAATCTGATGAAACGTTAAAGCTTCTGCGCTTCGCGCGGGAGGGTGGGGACTGAATTCAGACAAGGATTAAGAGTCGAGAACGGTACAACGAATCGTCTTCTTTCTCTAATAATCTGATGAAACGTTGAAGCTTCTGCGCTTCGCGCGGGAGGCGGGGGGACTAAATTCAGACAAGGACTAAGAGTCGAGAACGGTACAACGAATCGTCTTCTTTCTCTAATAATTTTAATAAAACGTCAAACCTTCTGCGCTTCGCGCGGGAGGCGGGGGGGGGGGAGGGGCTGAATTCAGACAAGGATTAAGAGTCGAGAACGGTACAACGAATCGTCTTCGTTCTCTCATAATTTAGTTAAACGTCAAAGCTCGACCTCCCCCTCCCGGCACCCACCCCTCTAGAGAGCGCGCTTCGCGCGCTCTGTAAGTGATTCGCACGCTTCGCGTGCTCGCTACCGCCCCCCTAAAATCAAATCCTGGCTACGCGCTTGCTGCTATTTTCTTTTATCACACAGTGATTCAATCGTATTTTGATTATTGAAATGTTATTTGGCTTTGTCCTTCTTCTCATCATTTAATAAAGTTGCAAATATTACAAAATAGGGCCCTGAGAATAGTTATATATATATATATATATAATAATGTTAACATCGATTGCGTTAGCAATAAGATTAAGAACGACTTATTGATTTTAATATTTAAATGGATCCATAACTAAGCACCACCATCTCTGTGCTCGAAAATGGCCGTTAAAGAAAGTTCTTATTCATACGCAACCACAACTGTATTCTTCACGTGGGCACACCCCGGACAAACTTTTTTTTTTTAAATAGTTCACTCTATATTGGTATCAAACTGTTTAATGTTTAACTTGAATATGTTCACCAGATTGATTTCTAAATTATACCCCCACCCTTTCTAGTTATAAACATGTATTCTCTTTGTTAAATTTTTGTTTAACTTGCTTTATATTTCCCTTTTTCAAATATGTATATTTCCTTTTCTTTACATTTTTTTTTGTTTAATGTTATTTATCTGCTGTTTAATTTTGTATTTTATCTGCTTTTATCTGCTTATTTATATGTATTTTAATGTACCATGTACGGACATATATATATGTATTCTCTTTGTTAAATTTTTGTTTAACTTGCTTTATATTTCCCTTTTTCAAATATGTATATTTCTTTTTCTTTACATTTTTTTTGTTTAATGTTATATATGATTTTGTTTAATTTTGTATTTTATCTGCTTATTTATATGTATTTTAATGTACCATGTACGGACATGCTGAAAAACAGCTATGCCAAGCTGAAAGCATGCTTTTTAATCAACGTATTTAAATAAATAAACAACAACAACAACAAAATGTATTTTTCTTCTCTCTCGCTTCGCAAGGCTATGAATGTTTGGGAACGGAATGTGTCGTTTTTTCCCCTGGCTCTCTTCACTCAAGTTCAAGTTCAAGTTCATTTTATTCAAAACCCCACAAAACATGATATAATCTTTAAAATAAAAAAAGAGACTGGTCAACGTACATTAATCAACATAATTATATTAACTTGATCACATCATAAAATGAATGGTTTTAGGACCCCTTTAGAAGCCAAGCTTGTAAGCGGGGCCCTATAGTCAACAAAATACATACATTAACAATATGGCAAGGTGAATAAAGAGAATGTAACGTATATACAAGGAATGGAAATACTAAGCTACAGAATATAGAACACACAGATACTCACACACACGCGCGCGCGCACACACACACACACACACACACAACAAACACACTGATGAGTAGGTCCTTAGTGGTCAAAAAGCATTTGAGAATGAGAAATTATTAAGATTCAAAGAAACATTATGTCAGTCTTTCAAGTTGGTACGTTTTAGATAACCTTCTAAACCTAGAAAGAGTTTTACTAATGTTTATATAATCAGGCAAACTGGTCCATTCTTTAATGCAGGAGATATGGAAAGAGGTCAGAGTGATATTTGTTCTTGCAAAAGGCTGATGAATAAGACGTGAATTATAATTATGAATCTGTGAGTTCTGACGGAATAAATCTTTTGACGTACATTCTTGAGGATTTGACTTAAGTTTAAACATAAACAATACGCAATTGAACGACACAAAACACTCGCAAAATCCAGAAACAGGAAGATTCCGGGCACTGGAATGCCATGATACATGATTTTTTTATACAAGATATTTTTTGTTGGTGCCATTATATGTAATCTTATCTCTTATCTAGTGTATTTTGATGACAAAATAACAATTGTACCATAATATCAAAATCATCATTTTTTTTTTCTTCTCTTTTTTCTCCCTTTCAATTGTTTATCCCTTTTTTTTTTTTTTTTGCTCGCTGGCTTCGCTCGCTCATGAATCTAAAATAAGGATTTTTTTATTTGGCAAAAAGGTGTCAGCCCCCTTTGAAAAAATTCTGCTCTGTACGCCTATATGCGTATAATTATACAACCTCACGAGTGTCAGATCGATGCAAAGTAAATATTCTATGATGAATATAGGATTCGGGTGAAGCGAAACTTTATATTTCTTAAAAGGCTGCCGTGACTAGGAAAGGGTTAACAAAAATTTGCTGGTATAGAGCTCAGTTCTCCCGCTTTTCGATGTAAACCAGTTTGCATATAAAGCGAAGTGTTCCGTTACTGATGCATTTCTCACCTTTACAAACATGCTGTACGAACACTTAGATAAGACAAGGTGTTACGCCAGAGCAACCTTCGTTGACTTCTAATCGGCATTTAACACTGTAGAACCCCTTATCCTCTTACAGAAACTGCAACATCTACAAGTTCAGCCATCTCTTATATTGTGGCTGCAATACTTCCTCTATGAAAGGGCACAAAAGGTCAAGGTCAACGGTGTTCTCTCTGAACGTATCACAACCATTGGTACCCCCACAGGGATGTGTCCTCTCTGCCTCCCTATTTACCCTGTACACCAATGACTGTATGTCAAATACCCCATCTGTTCACATACTTAAATATGCAGATGATACAGTAATAGTAGGATTGATTGAAAATGAAAATGAATGTGATTACAGAGCTCCTATTTCCATGTTCGAAAATTGGTGCAGGGAAAACCATTTACTGCTAAACTCAAAGAAAACGAGAGAAATAGTTGTTTTACTTTGAGATCTGTAAAAGCAAGAACTAGTCGCCGCATTAATTCATTCATTCCACTTTCCATAAGAGTTGTTAATGAAATCCAGTAGAGAGAAGAGTTCTAACGGTAGAGAATGTAAAAACTATGCAAAATATTTATAGACATGTTACACGAAAATGATTTGTTAGTATACTTACTTATATTGTTGTACCCCCTACTGTTATACCATATCAAGGAATAATTAGAAAAAGTTAAAATGCCTACTTCAGAATAGAGAATATAAGATTGAAAGAAAAGGGAGGGTATATAAGAAGAGAGACAGAATAAGAAAAAGAAGAAAAAGAAGAAAGAAAGTAAAAAGTATATTCATCATGATCATGTATATTGACTGTATTCTAAAAACAGGGCCTTGGGAATAAATCAGAATCGAGGATGAACAAAATTTAGACAAACATGAAGTTTGTGTTTATCGTGAGAAAAAAAAATACAATTCACATGTATTTAATTAAGTACTTATGATTGTCAATAAGTTGTACTTGTGAAATTACTGTGAAGCAAGATTGTTAATGTAAATATGAACAATTATCCTCTAATGGAAATAATACATGAAATGAAATGAAATGAAATGAAAAGATTGAAGGATAGAGAGAGAGAGAAAGAGAGACTCACTCACACACACACACACGCAGAGAGAAGTGTGTGCGTATGTTTTCTCTACCTAGCCATGCAGTTCATCTTGTGCAGAATGAAAATTGTCCGATAGTCGTTGTTGTCGAACTCCCCTTTCCCTTTATTTTAATCCCTGAGATAAAATCATTTAATCTTAATCTTTGAAAACCTTTTGAAAATAAAGAAAGGTCGTTGATTTTGTTATTATTATTATTATATCTTTTTTAAACGATTGTTTCTTATTATGTTTAACAGGGTCTCATGGAAGACCACCATTATTGGTGATAATGAGTCACCCTGTCTTAATATCAGAAATAAATAAATAAATAAGTAAAAGTATTGGCTTACATAAAGATCTGAATATCGCCCAGGTAGGCATATACTATTTTCGAAAAAATACATCTCCTAAAGTAGCATGTACATTTTTAACATGTGTGTATACATTTTATCTGGTAAAACGTAAAATTATGATTGCAATTTCTTTGTATTATCTTTCTTACAGCGGAAACTATAAACGTGTATGGTAAGTGAATCTACAAATCGCTACCATGATCATTTTGTAGACTTTTCTAGTACACATTTCTGCCGGGCAGTATGGTGACGTGCATGTACTGACACATCGGTTAAGCCTCTGTCACACTATAAAGCGGTGAGCAGGTCGTTGTCATTGGTCAGCGACTGATTGCTTAAGATTGTTAATCGGCTGGACGATTTCGATGTTGCTTCAAAAACGGTTTGCGACAAAACTGGTCAGCAGTTTAGGCGACCAGTGGATGACTGGTGTTCACTGGTTGTAGGCAGCATTGTTTTGTCGGTGACATTCAGCACGCAATCGGCAATCAGTTTGCGACCTATAGAATACCAATTGCCGACCTTCGCGATATTGGTTTTTCCTTCTTTCTTGTGATTGAGATAATCTACTCCCCCGAAAACAAAATATAGAATGCAGAATGATATTCTACTTTACATTTTATGAAGTCGGATATTGAACACAAATGAATACGAAGAAAATGAAAGAATTGTGAAATTCCATGATCAGAAGGCATGGAGAGTTGTCCACAAATGACGCCATCAAATTAAATATCGCCCTCTTTATTTATTTATTTATTTATTTATTTCTGATATTTATACAGGGTGGCACATATCACCAATTTGGTGGTGTTCCATGAGGCCCTGTTTGGTAATAATAAAACAAAGAACAGCATCAAAAACAAAATGGATAAATACACAAGCATATAAACAGGTAAAATACACATTAATTGGTATCCCCATGAAATAATTGATCATTCAAGAATCATCCTTGATCATTTACAAGAAATAGGTGAATGGAATTTTCAAATTAAATAAAAAAATTTACAAACGTTCATTTAATAATCTGATATAGCTTAACGCACGGGATACCAAAGTTGTTATATACATATTTACATTCAATTGCTCTTTAACTAATACACTCAGGTTGTTTACAAGATAGCTGAAAATGGATACATTACATGTATGAATACATGATATAACGATAACCATTTCAACCAAATTTCATAATTTTGCAAATAGGAAAAAAATGGTTAGCTTCGCACGAAACCCGCAAAAGTTCACTTACACGTCTTTTACAGATAACAGGGCTTTTAGAGCGTGTTTAAAACTGTTCAAAGTAGGTGACATTTTGACAGAACTTTTAAGTTGGTTCCATACTCTAATTCCAGAAATTAGAGGACTATTTTTATAAGTGTCCGTCCTAAATTTGGGTACACACAACGCATCCCTTACAGTATGTCTTGTGTTGTGATCATGTAGTGAACTAACATGATGTATATCTTGTTTAAGTATGTTGGTGCCATGTCATGCATTGATTTATACATCATCACTGCACGTCCAAACTGGAAACGTGTCTGAATAGGCATCCATCCTAAGCGACTAAACATATCATTTGAAGATACTTCTAATCCTTCTCCCAGCACAACACGTGCAGCTCGTTTTTTTTATCTTTAACTTCCTTATAACTTGCCTGATTTTGTTCAATTTTTCACTAATCTTATTCAAATCGTTTAAACTTTACAATAAAGGTAACTTAGGATGAAGGTTTTGGTTCCCTTTAAAGAGAGAAATGATCTGGTCTTTGAAACAGAGCAATGAATGATTTAAAGAAAGTTGACTTGAGCCAAGTATCAAATATGTTTAAATTCAGTAAAAGGTGATATAGCAAATAAATAATTCTATGCTGCCGCCACTATTTTGTATACATGAGGAACGGTCAAGTTTACGTGCTAAATATTCATCCTTCATGCCGTGAGGAACATTCATGATAGACACTAACGTAAGACCGATTCAAGATGAGAGCAAGAGTAAAATTCGTTCTAGAAATACAATTCAAAGTAACGCTTTAATCCTGTAATTGCAAATCAAGAAAGTAAGTTAACTTGTTGAAGATTTATATAGAAACTGTTGGGATATTGTCTGATATATGATCCAATTTCTCAAAAAAAAATTTTTTTCTCAGATAGATAAAAACTGCCCACTGATATTAAATGATAAGGAAAATCAAACAATCACAGTTGCAGCTTGATAAACAATCGCAATACGTTTATCCAAGCTTCTTTTACTGCAATAAGACAACAACATTTGTTGCGTTTTTGCGTTTCCTTCTCTTCTTTGACAATTAGACTTTGACACAACTTGGTTTTATATGGCTCATCTCGAACTTAGCAGAGAGATATTGGAACAATTAAAAAATCCCCTTTTCACATGCAATACCCCTTTTCACATGCAATGCATTTCAGAGTCTTACATGATATCAGTAAATTTCATCACACGCTGCCATAAGTTTCATTTATTATGCACTCCGTACAATGTCATGTAAGTTATATGATTAGAAGAGGTATTGGAATTCGGAAGTTTCCACAATAATTCAAGCTTCTATGAAAACATATTTTCATTTTTTCATCGAATATTATTCTAAAATATCTCAATTGAGAAGTGTATACAATCACATACTTTAGAATCCTGTATGTGTACATGTACCGCATTTCTGGAATTCACATTATTTTATAGTATGATTCCTCTCCTGACGAGTTCTTTAAGCCTCCTCGATTGTTCAGCAGTAATTAAGACTAATAACATATACTGTACTTTTTTAACTTTCTATTTTCTTTAGCCACATTCCATATATCAATATTACTTCTGTCTTTCCACCATGGGAAAAAGTATTGTATGTTGTATAAAGTTGACCTTTAAATGGTCTCACAAGAGATTAAAAAAAAACTGAATAAAGAGACCATAATAGAATAAAGAAATATTTTGTAAAATTTCTGCTAATTTTAGTAGGTACTAAGGGTGATAACTACGCAAAAACCACAAGAAATTTAACTGTCAAGTTCTTGTGGTAGCGATAGATACAAAATACAGGCATCATAACATGCAAAAGTTATTTAGAATTCATTAAGATCGGTGCGTCTAAGCTGTATGTTATAAGGTCATCTGTCTAAAAGGGCACTGTACTGTTACCAGTGGTAGTATTCAGGGGCAGCGATCCCGGGGGACAGGGGGCGGGGGACACGTCCCCCTCAATTTTTTTAGGGAGGGGGTCGTCCCCCCTGAAAATGTAAAAAAATGTTTTTAAAAATGTATAGCAATTACTGACTAAAGACTGCAACATACTTTTAGGCTCTGTAGGGCCCAAGAGTGCAGTGTTTAGACAAATACAAATGCAAAAATCTTCTCACTCGGTAGCTACACTCCCTCGCATAATATCCTTCAAAATGTACAAGTAAATACTGAGAAAAGTGAAGTTAGAAAAAAGTATATTGCTTGTTTTTATACTATAGTTTTGCTAAGGAATGTAATTTTTTAATACAACAATACTGTGACATGTGAAGGGGTAGTCACTTCCATCACCCCCGCTCTCGTTCACTAGACTCCCTCGCACTTGCGTACTGATGGGGTGGCGGGGGCTTGGGGCAGTTCCCCCCGACCAAATAAAATTCAAACGTGGTTTATTTCTAATTCGATACCTGTGACTTACAAATGTTGCTGAAATGGCATGATTTTTTCCTGAGTGTCCGGTGGCTCTGCCCTCTGTACCCCACCAAGGGCCCTAAGGCGGGCCCCTGGTTGCTTATCTGACCGCAATTAAATTAAATTAAATTCGTTAATTCACTCAATATATACAAAAACAGATACATAAAAGTCGATTTTTGCACTCTCGCAAACAATGCCTCCTGTTCATCCAAGCGTGAACACATACCACACAAAAAAGATACCAAATGATTTGGGATAAAACACTCTTTCATAAGATGTATAATAATTTACTGTTCATAGATGATTTGTAAAATAATTATCATTTTTCTAGGTGTAAACTTTTTTTTGACTCACACTTATATAACGCAAACATGGGTCACGCCCGAATCTAAGAATGGCGCCAATCACTGATAGTTCATAAACACTGGCAGAAAACCTCTTTTACTGTCAAAACTTTATTTTATATTTGTTTACCTTGTTCTGCTTCTTCTCATATGTAAGTAAAGTTGAGGAACATTAATATGCTATTAATATGCTCAGAATCCAGAGGGTGCGACTCGACCGGAAATGGTTAACATGGTGAAGTTCACGAAAACTTTTTTGCTGTCCGTAGGGGGCCCATAGATTGTATTGATATCACTATTACACGGTGTTTGCCTCTATGCTTGTGGTGTATTGTGGGAACGAATCATATCTAATTTCTGTTAAAAGCCAGTACAACTTGAGACAACGAAAGATCCAACGTGCAGCGATACAGCGCAGGAGGCCAAGATTAAATAGCCTAAAACCCAATGAACTGAAAAGTTGACAATAGGAGAAATGTATTCATAATGAGTTATGACGAATGTTGGAATGCCATCGCTTTTCATCGCTATATACCCCACCTACTCCTCATTATTTATCGAACACACGGACAACCGTAAGAATTGACGAAGTGAGGCGACAAGGTAAAAAGGTTCACAGGCAACAAGAGAGATATTGGGTGAAAACAGGCGCGGATCCAGGGGGGGGGGGGGCGCCGGCAGTAACAAGCAAGACTGATCTGCCTCCAAGTACTAGGCTGCCACACAACATTGGAATACAGACATTACAGAACTGGACTTATGTCAGTCTAAAACAGAACAATGGAACGGAGAAAATTATCCTTGAACTTGAGATCTTTTTCACAGCCACCATCATAATCACTACCAGCACCATCATGAACATCACTACCACCACCACCATCTCATCCTCCACCACTATCACCATCACCATCACCATCATCACCATCACCACCACTGCGAACATTACTAGTACTGATCACCGGCACCTCCACTACCATCACAACCACCACCACAGTCACTAACCACCACCATCACAAACATCACTATCACCACCAACACCGGATTGTCAACCTGTTCGAAACGTCGAGCCACTCCTACCATCCATCCCCTCCAACCGGCGCTATGGTTTTCCTTAGAACTATAAGCTAAGAAAGATAACCAACAGTCTTTTTCAAGACTACACCAACAGTCCTTTTCAGGACTAAACACCCTCAAGAAAGAAAAATTACCGAGAGTCCTTTTCAGGACACCCCAATCCTCCCTCTCTGGTGCAACCGCAAGACTACAGTATATAATAGAATAATAATAATAGTAATTATAAACATAATAATTATAATCATAATAATAATTATCATCATTACCAGCATCATCATATCTATCATAATAATAGTTATGATAATAATGATAACAAGGAAAATTATGATGGCAATAATGGTAATAATGGTAATGATAATATTGTCTTCTTTACCAGGGGTAGCCTTATTAAATTTCACTGTTTTGGCGTTATTATTTTACAGCATATGATCTAAAGACAGTTGAACCCTGACTACAAGGATTCTGCCAACACCACTAGCCCAACCTCGTGGAGTTGAAAACATGAGTTCAGACCATATTGGGGTGTATTTAGAGCAACAATGAGTGAGATAAGTTAATATTTACAAGATGTCCGCTTGCCCAAAGACACACATTAAGTACACTGTGGGTCATAAAGGTGGAATAATTTTGTTTTACCCCAAATGATGGAATGATTTTTTCAATAATTTATTCCTAATAGATCCTAGATAATAGTATACATTCTCAGATTTTGTTAAATAATAATTTGCGAGTGTTTGTTTTGGGTGACTGCTAAAGCATGTGTATGCTACTAAAACATAGAAAATGCAATGAATGATTTAATAATTTATTGCATTTTCTTTGTTTTTGTTTTTATTTGTGGGGGCTGCCCCCTACGCTAGCCCCTGCTGCGTTAACCCCCCGGGGCGTTGTGGCGTGCGCCTGTAATCCAGCCAACAATGGAAGTTACAAACTGATTCAGCCGAGGACGTAGGTTCGAAACTGAGTCACGTCTATCGGATGATGACGTTAAAGGTCGGTCCCCAGACGTAAATAATCATATCTGATTGATACACGTCTGTAAAAACCCAACTATGATTCAGTGGCAAAGCAATGGCCTCGTAACTGTGAGGCCTCAGGATCAAAACCGCGTCGATGTGCTATATTTGTGCTCTTTTGTGAGACATTAATCCTCATTACTGTCAGTTATGCTTCGTACGTGGCGACCAAGGTTACCTCCCAATGGACACCAACCATTCTGAAGGAAAATACTTGACCCATCTACGTCATGGTGCTAACCGGAAAGCCGAGGGTTTTTGTTGTACAACGCCATTGGGCCCCCAATCACACATATATGAATATTTATGCCGGGGGCTCCTACCCTACCATCATTCAGCAGGTCCTAATGAAGCCCTGTACCAAAAAAGGGCGTTTGTACAACAACAACTCAATGTTATATTACCTTATAAATTATTTGTGGGCTACGAGGCGACGACCCTGCCTCACTACCTTATATGATTTTCTTACTGGGGGCTCCTACCCTTCAGTAGGTCCTAAGGAAGCCCTGTACCAAAAATGGCATTTGTTCAACAACAAATCAATGTTATAATATCATTTAGGGGCTCCAAAAAGACGCCCCCGCCCCGACACCCTTAAATTGATTTTTTTGCGGGGGGTCCTAGCCTAATATCGTTTAGTACAGGGGTGGCCAACCTTTTAAAGCTCGTGGGCCACAGCTAATGATTGGCATAACTTGGCGGGCCTTACGTAGTCTTCTCTCCCCGCACACACACCCATGCAATACGTGTGCACACCTGCAATTTTGCAAAAACAAACAAGCAAACAACAAAATCAGTGAACAAAAAACAATCAGGCTTACAATTTTAGTGTGATTTCTAGGGCTGCATTTGATAGACAAGTTTCAGCAAGTCAAAATCAAGGACACAGCAGAAAGAATATCCTAACTTTATTAGTTGTACACTGTACATCCCATTGAACGTGGTTCAAAGGGAAGGGGACTATCCAGTTTAGTTACGATTAAGATTTATGAGAAAATTCAATGGCGGGGAGAAAGGATTGTAAGTTTCAAGACAAGTATGGCATTTCAAACATATTTCTCATTTCACAACATGTGTATATTTACAAACGTTATTGCGTGCGGAAAATTACAAACTGAAATTAACATGGCGAGTGATGTTAATGTCGTTACCTGATGTCAATATGTTGTGAATGATAAAAACAAATTATGGAAATAGAGATAGCTGTGTGTAAATGCTTTACCCTATTTTATCGCTTCTATGTGGGCCGCATTTCATTTATGAGCTATTTTTATAATTATGTTTTCAATGCTTCGCGGGCCGCACCAGAAGAGCTCGCGGGCCGCAGGTTGGCCACCCATGGTTTAGTAGGTCCTAAGGAACCCCGGTACCAAAAATGGTGCTTTTATCCGGCAAGTAACGATAATTTCACTAAGCCACCTGACTATATCCCCAATTTCAGAAATTGATCCTCATGAACATTTATGAGCACACCCTGCCTCCCCACCCCCTCACTTCAGAACCCGTTGCTCATGCATGCACTCCCTTAATGTTGAGTGTTGCCAAGGCATATTGAAAAGGCTGAGATTCAAAAGAAAATATGAATAAGAGCGAAACCAATAATACATTTAACCATGATTTTGTTCGGGGACAATAGAAACGAGGAGACGCTATCAACATATATTTTGGACTTTGGATCTTGACATGCACTTCATTGCTATGGGTTTATTATGTTTCCTTGTGTTTGAGAAGGAAAACAAATGAATAACTGTATTATTACACGCACCACGCATCAAATGCATTGCGTTTCGCGTTTGCTGTTCTCTGATCATTGTCAGATTTTTGACTGATTCCATGGTGTACTCAACTCTATACCATCATTTATTTTGGACTTTGGATCTTTGTATGCAGTCGACTCGTAGGCGTAGCTACAGGGGGCATTGGGGCTAACCCCCCTCCCTCCCCCCTCATCGAGTGGTGAAGAAATATCAAAAGGAAGGAGCGAGAACAGAGAGAAAGGAAAGGGGAAAAGGAAAAAGGAGGAGAAAAGGAAACGTCTGCACCACCTCCCACCCCTCCCACTAGCATTGTAAAAACGCATTTTATTTTCCGAGTTAGACCGGAGCCCCCCTATCATTCCAGTACCCCCTTTAATAATGGGTCTTCTCATGCTACGCCACTGATTCAACTGCTCAGCATTTGTCACGTTTCCTTGTGTTCGAGGATAAACAAAAGTAATTTTATCCATACCACCACCTTATAAACGCTTTGTCTTTCAAATATGAATGTTTTACTTTTATCCTTTCCAAACAATAATAATAATAATAATAATAATAATAATAATGATAATAATAATAATAATATTAATAATAATAATAATAATAATAATAATGGGTTCTTGTACAGCACTCGACGTGTCGTCAGCCTTGATACTCCTGGCGCCCCACAATTTTTATCCTGGCTTCAGCATGGCTGCCATTTTGGCGCTCTAGCATTTCAAGGAATTAATCCCTGACAGGTACCCATTTACCTCACCTGAGTCGAGTGTTGCAATTATAGATAAATGTCTTGCCAAATGACATTATTGTCACGGGAGGACTCGAACCGTCCAGTGACTTATCCACCAGACCACGACACCACTACAAGTTTCCTGATGTATCCAACTCAATGGTAGCTGGTATTCTTAGTCATGTTCGCCCTCTGTCGACAACAATTCGGCTGCCTATTCCATAACCTCCCCCTCTAATCATTAACCATACCACATGCTCTCATACATGTATTTAGTCCCAATCTTCATCTTCATACCTCTACAATTTAGGTTCTATACCCTCTCATTATTATACCAATAGATACATTTATTTTTTTTCACGCGGAGAGCGGGAAAATGTGGTAAAAAATGTATAAAAGCCCCATTCCCTTTCTTCATTTTGATTGTTAAGATCATTAGCATAAAGACATATCCATGGCTACCTGCGATTGCCTGCACAGGGTGTCATGAAATTCTACGATATATAAATCGGCCTCCTACCCCTTATCTTACCAACAACAACAACAATAGCATCAAGAACAGCAGCATCATCGACGACAACATCAACAACAAAAACAACAACAACATCATCAACGAAAACAAAAACAACGAGAAATTAATTCGTCATTGCAACGAATTAGGTGGTCTGTTATTTAATCTGAACTGGAAAACTATAAAAATCTTTGAAGTAGAGTAGAATCGTATCTACATATGGGACGAATTGATGTTGCAGTATACATTGATGATCATGATGATGGTGATAGGGATGATGACGATTGTAACGGTATCCTGTTTATGTGATTTAGTGAACTGACAGACTATAATGTATATTCAGTTAGAGGGCGCACTAATGCCTTTTATTAAATACCTTCCTCACATGTTAAACACCTAATGAAGTCATGTAGATTCATGATGTGACCGAAAGTCACTTTCCATAGGCATAACAGGAAATTAAGAAAATTCTGCATGTCGCCTTTATTGGCAATTTTCACTATGATGACGTCATGAAGATGAAAATTGGTGGCAATTGATCTTGTAGAGAATTGTCTTAGCTACCACATATCAAAATCTGGAAGAAAACCGATCAATATTTACAGAGATACAATCAATTTTTTTTTCATAAATATGATGACGTCATTATATGCTACTTCATATTTTGTGTTCCAAGGCCATTATGATGATGTCACGATATACTTAAAGTGACTCGGTAACATTGCCTCAGATTCTGAAACAAAATCCTGGATTTAGCTCATGCTGCAATCATAATTATAAACCTTTAGGTCAGTCAGGAATCCCATGACTTTTGCAAGCCGATCACCTGTCTAATTATCAAGATATTTATGATTGAAAATCGAAATTTCATTTTTCGTTTTCCTAACGGTTTTTATAAGACTACAGTCTATTGGAGAAAATGAGTATGATAAAACCGGTCACTCAAAGATTTTTACTTTATTGAGGCACTTCATGATCATTTTGAAGCGCTTTTTTTTTTAGGGCTTCACTATTACACCATATCACAGACCCTGATAACACGTAGGGCCATGCATCTCAGATTTGGCATTGTTAAACAATGCCTTTAAGCGCTATATAAAAGCGGAATATTATTATTATTACTTCTTTAAAAAAAATCTTATACAGTGTATAGTAATATCAGTCATTTTACAACATATTTTTCACACCATTCTCAGACAAATATCACATTGCCACTTATTATAGGACAAGCCTAATTGAGGAAAATATTTTCAAATTCATTTTCCTATGATCATCATTATCGTCGTCGTCATCATCGTCATAGTAGTGGGTTCTTGTATAGCGCTCATGTCTCTCAACATCATCAATACTAGATAATGGATTGCTGATTAGTAAAAAAAAAAGTAGTCAATGTGCTGATTTCCTCATGACCGATTTAGATGAAATTAATCGTAAATGACGATTATGTCCCAGTGATATTAAAAAGGAAATACCTGTATCATGCAATGTATTTCAGGAACTCCCTATAAAACTGTCCTTTTTTGCATTTCCTTTTATTATATGTTTATAATCTGATCTAGTTCACCCTGATATTAAGCTGGTTTTAACAGAAGCAGAACAATTTGATAATTTCATTGCCAGGAATCATTCTATCTCAGGATTTTGCGATTAAGTGAAGAGAGCAAGGAGGGGGAGACATTTTATTGTGCTAAAGATTTCATGTCGTATAAAAAACACACGAGATATATTATCTAATTTTTAAGCCAACTCGCGTTGCTGATCAAACAGCCACTCTAATTGACAACATTTTTTGTAACATTCTGCCACTTTTAGAATCGGCATTGTCTTATCAGACACATCTGATCATTACCCTATATTTGCACAAATCTCTTTAAAATTTATGACTAAAAAGTCAAAAAAACAGATTAAATGAAATTGTTTTTTTGTATACATCACTCATGATGTCAGTTCTTCATGCAATTACTTTATAAATAACGTTAACTATGAATTGAATACTCATATGCCTATGCGGAAGATTAAAAATAAATACAAAAGAACTCCGAGGCTTCCTTAAATATCCAAATCTCTGTTGAGATCTATAATAGAAAGAACAATTTATATTAAATTAGAATCCCAAATCTAATGAAAAATTTAGATCAAAATGTGTTTTGTACAAGAATACCCTAACACACATCTTACGGATACAAAAGAAAGATCATTATACGAGCCAGTTGAACATATATAAACACGACATTAAAAATACATGGAGGACAATTAAAAGCGCCATGAATACACCGGGCAATGTTTCAAAAATATCTCACAAATAAAATGGGGCAATGTCTCGAGTAATGACCCTGCTGGCATAGCTGAATTTTTTATCAATTATTTTTCTTCAATCGGAAAAAAATCTTCAGCAAAAATATTCCGCCGTCTAAAAAACAATTAAACGAATTTCTGAATGTACCTAATTCCAATTTCATATTCATTTCCCAAACTCACAGGAACGTCAACAATTATAGGCCAATTTCGTTGCTAACAACCATATATGAAATCCTTGAAAAAATTCATGTATATAAGACTATATTCTCTAACTTTGAATTTTGATTTCGGGAGAAGCACAGTACAGCGCAAACATTACTCACTTTTGTTGATGAAGTGACTCGTACGCTTGACAAGCTTTCTCATACGGTAGGTATCTTCCTGGACTTCTCCAAGGCCTTTGACACTATTAATCATGACATACTCTTGACCAAATTATCTCATTATGGCATACTTGGAAATGCCTTGGAGTGGTTCAGGAGTTACCTATCAAACAGATCGCAATATGTATATGTTAATGGCAGTATACTTCCCAAATGAAAAGTATTGACTTCGGTGTCCCACAAGGCAGCCTAGCTGCTCGTTCTACTGTTATTCATTATTCACATTAAGGATTTTCATAGATCCTCAAATATCCTATCATTTATATTATTTGCGAATGACTCAAACCCTTTTTCCGATCCAAACCCAAAGATCTGCTTAAGAGCAGTAAACGATGAATTACAACATGTCACTCAGTGGATTAGAGCAACTAAATAATCATTAAACCTTCACAAAACAAAATTTAAGCTTTTTAGCAACTCCTTAGACACCCTTCATGGTAATATTAAATTTGATGATACTCCTTTAGAGGAAGTTAGAATGTATTGGTGTTTGTGTAGATAATAAACTTTAGTGGAGATATCATATTAGTAGTATTTTCAAAACAATGTCACGTAATATTAATGTCCTAAACAAATTAAAACATTGCTTGCCCTCATCTGCTCTATAGTCACACTTTATTTTTGATATTACTTCACTTGAATGACAGCATTTTAACGTGGGGGTAACACACACCAAACCTTACTAGAATTGTTTTCAATCTCCATCCACGAGCGCATACTGACATCTTTGTTTTAATATTAAAAATGAAATATTTGTACTTATTTCAATTAGGTCATTTTATGTTTGATTATACTACCAACAGCCTTCCTAAATTCTTTGATGACTTATTTTATAGGAATGACCACATACATAACTACCCCACTCGACGATCCAGTGAGTTCCATTAACATCTATGAAGAACCATTGACGCCCTTAAGCCCCAGTCCCATATAAAGCCGGACCAGCACGGACGAGCACGGACCACTCCGGACCATCCCGGACCATGGTCTGGGGTGATCCGGGATGGTCCGGGATGTTTTGTTCAAAAAATCGCAACCGCCGACCGTCTCCCGGACCCAACACGGTACCACTACGGACCGCCCCGGACCGTCCGGGCATAGCCCCGGCAGCAGTACAGATCATTCCAGACCCAGCACGGAGCCGCCACGGACCGTCCCGACCACCCCGGTGCCAACACGGTGCCAACACGGATGACACCGGACCATCCCGGTGCCAACACGGATCATCCGGAACGCCCCGGTGCTGGTCCGTGCTGGTCCAGGTTGATCCGTGTCGCCACCGTGCTGGGTCCGGGATCATCCGTAGGGGCGCCGGGGTGATCCGGGGTCAATAACTCACTCCCGGACTGCCACGGATCAACACGGACTGCCCCGGCGCCACTACGGATGACCCCGACCCAGCACGGTGGCTACACGGATCACCCCGGATCAAACTATTGTCCCGGACCGTCCCGGACCACCCCGGCAGTTTTTGACCGTCAAAAACATCCGGGGTCGACTCCCGGACCGCCCAGGACCATCCAGGACCATCCAGGACCATCCAGGACCATCCAGGACCACCCCGGTGCCAACACGGTGTCAACACGGACCGAATCCCGGATCACCCCGGATGGGGTCCGGGATGGTCCGGGACGGTCCGGGACGTATATGGGACTGTAGCTTAAATACTTTTGTCTTTACTGGTCCTAAGCTTTGGAACAAACTAGAAAATAACATTAAAGGCGCAGCTAGTCTCGTCTCATTTAAAAGCAAATTAAGAAAATACTTCTTACATGCATGTCCTCTATACAGACCCCCTGTTACTCTCTTTCTTCTTCTATCTCTTCTTGTACGTTCTCCGTTACTATTGTTCTGTAAAGGCTTCGTCTAGTCTCCTTCTTTGGTAGCGTTTTGTCTATGTTACTTTCTGCTACACGTACCTCATTGTACTGTGTTGAGTCTTCCTTGACAATTTAAAGACGTTGTGTTTAGGAACTTGTATTTAAATTTATAGTGTCCAGTGTCCACACACGTACATGTAAATACAAAGTGTACTTTGCTTCATCGTGTACATGTGTGTGTGTGTGTTTCTAGAGTGTTTGTGTGGGTGTGCGTGCGCGTGTGTGTTCGTGAGAACGAATGTGTATATGTCTGAGTGCGTGAGCCTGTGTTTGCGCGAGTGAGTAGTTAAGATTAAAATTTGTTTTGTTCTTAAATCGAAATTGTAAATTGTATATATACACATGTATTATGTTTCATCGAGTGGTTGACGTTTTAAAAACTTTGCCATTTAATAAACGTTTTACATTATGTTTCTTGCCATCAATTCTACAAAGCATGCATTTTCATATCATGTTATACTACGTTTTCATTATTTTGTATAACTACTATTTTCATTTATATTGTACTGTGCTGAAAACAAATCTCATTTGCACGGAGAAAAAATGTATTCTTTGTAATTTGATTTTAATATAAATAAATGATACTGAACTGAGAGGTACGCCTTATGTACGTTAATATGCTACACTATTTGAAAAGAGTAGGGTGTAAACCCGACGTTTAATATGCTTGTGTACAAAACTGGTTATCTACTTTTGTACTTACGAATTTTTGTGATAGGCGCTGCATAGCCTTTTGAAGATTGACAGTAGAAGAAAAGGGAACAGGAGGAGAAAAAGACGCCAGGACAACATTCTGCACCCCCCCCGAATCAGTATCCTTGTGAAATGTGAAATTTCATTGTCTTAAGAACCCCCACCCCCATTGTTCCGGTGCCCCCAAGTGTAGACCGAAAACGTGAAAACAAATCATTTCCTGATTATGCAGAAAGTGCATGAATGAAGTACTAAGCTGTATTGACTTCAGCCTGAGGTTTATAACATGACACATCCTCTTCGAATAACCGCTACCCAAAGGACAAACTATTTGTTTCATTCTGCAACAGGTTAAGATTACCCCGAAAAGGATGTAGATCTCCAATCATATTTATAGGAAGTATTTCGAGTACACGACTTAGAAGTTCAGTGTAGATATTTTCTCTGGCCTTTATATGGTGTGAGCGGAAATGTGGTTAGCATGAGTTCATTAAATGCTGTTATATACCTCACTTTAGAAATCTAGCCATCTGATTGGTCGAAGTTGGAGTCGTGATTTCAAGCCATGCCCCACTCACACCCACTCACAGGGAATAGTTAGAGCCCACAGGGCCTAGTTAAAAGTTTCTACCCTCATCCTCATCATCCTGCGGTCCCCATTGGCTTACTTAGTTTGTGCGGAGCGCGCGCGGCATTCCATACATTTTTTGTGCCGCGATTATTTGGTTGCTATACAGTACAGCGTAGACGACCGCCGATCTCGATTGTAGCTAGGCCTAGATCTACATGTAATGACGAGATAACGCCCCTTTGGAAATATAGAGAAAACCTGCTCTTTCATATGACACCTCATTTTTGAGTATCACCTTCAGGATCACAAGCAATGAAGGTTTGAATCTTGATTTTTAATTTATTAGTTTGGGATTAGTTTGACCAATTTGGCACGATCGCGCTATGCACGTAAACTGCATAGGCTTATAATGCGTACAATCTCAATGGCCAACTGAGCTACCTAAGTTTATCAACACAGATTTGATTACCATGATTGACCTTGTATTCTATGATCCTGTTTTCAGTATATAAAAGTTATAATGACTGCTTTAATATTCGAGGCCTAGTTGTTTTTGGCTCTCGGGGAGGTTACATCGTGCTATCACCCCTCGGCACGCCTCGGGGTGATAGCACGATGTAACCTCCCCTTGAGCAATAAAAACAACTAGGCCTCTCATAGCAGTCATTATTACTATACTAATGTTAGACTCAGTAAACATTACAGTAAGGATTGAAAATGTCAACACATGTCATTATTCAAGAAAGAAAACAACGACCTACGTGTTAACACGCGTCAATTATAAACATGAGTGAACTCTTGTCATTCAATGAAGAAAATACTAACCCACGTTCTTTTATTCTAAAACGTGTATCACTTTTTTTTTAATCGTTAAAAAATCATGTATGTTTGACTATTTCTTATTGATGCCACATTTTAGCCACACGCTAAAAAATGTACAAAATCTGAAAAATAGATTTTTAGGAGTTCATATGTACAGTAAAGATGAATATTACCCTGAGTATTTCTTGATTTTTTTTGCACGGGATAAGAATATCATAGCTTTCCTCGATGAACTTTAAGATTGAAAAAAATATATGACGAGAAATGTGATTTATTATCATCACCACTCACGGCCGCTGTCTTATTTTCACGAAGAGGCACGCGGCATGTGGTAGTGCGTAAATATTATTTGCTTTTTCTGTTTATTGTAAATTTGATATTTGCACTCAATTCTCTTTGTTACACTATTATTTAGATGTTTGTTATCCTTTGTCAAAAGGACATCAAGAACGATCTAATCAATTAATTTAAAATTTGCGTTTGAATTTTAATTCACTGAAACTCAGATTGACTACACCAGTGGACACAAAGTGTACTTTCAGTAACAAATTTGCATTTCGATAAGAATTAAGTACCATTGATTGTCTATATTTTCGGAAATCTCTCTTCCTCTCCTAATGCCTGAGTCACACCTTTGCGTATTTGGCTTGCGTATTGCTGCGTTTTTATGGCAAGCCGTTTTAACATTTATTCCTATTTCTTGATATCCAGAAATGAATTCTGGATATCAAGAAATCGATTTCTTGATATCAAGAGTTACCATTGCTTTACAACAGAAAATTATTTCTTGATATCAAGAATTCATTTCTTGATATCAAGATATAGGAATAAATGTTTAAAAGGCGTGCCATAAATACGCAGCAATACGCAAGCCAAATACGCAAAGGTGTGACTCAGGCATAAACATGGCACGGCAATGGCAGGAGACAATATAATCATGCACACTATAATGGCGTGGTAACACCAAAGATCAGCGTATGAACATAAACAAAGACAAAAAAAGACAATTTTACACGGAGTTCCTGTAATACATGATATTTCATTTATCATATAGACATTATACAACTACGGCCAGACCGTCATCTCCGATTCATTTCATCAAAATCGGTTATGACCAAATTAGCACATTGATTATTTTCAGTTAAATTCTTAGTCGTTATCCAATATTAATGCTGTTGACAGACATGATAGCTCTATACACGTGATATATTTACCCGTTATTATGTAGTAGGCTGTATTTACAGGAGAGTCACGTGACCCAAAACCGGACTAGTTCACCGGCGAATTGAGTGCGATCATTTAAACAAACAAAACACGATGGAAATTCGGCTGGCGTTTACAAAAAACACACTTTAGAGGTGGGTTTTCGTCGTGTTTATGGGTAGTTGCCTAGCAACTTCCGACAAAACTCCGGAATGCTTGCAGTGTGAATGCAGCTTATTTTGCACGTGACATTCGTTCACATTCATTTCTTCGACTAGCTTTTCTTTAAAAATATTCATGAGAATTGATGTTATGAAAGGATCCTGACATATATGAGATACAGTGTAATAAATTCCTCCGTAGAGGCGCACCATTCCTCAGTCACTTCCAAACCATGCATGCAACCAACACTGATGTAAATCAAATGAAGAAACAATACATCTTGTATATTTATCATAATTTTATGTGTAATATAAAACATGTGTGTCAACGGTGAATGTGACTTAAGGCAGATATTGGAAACCTAGCAACTTCCGACAAAACTCCGGAATGCTTGCAGTGTGAATGCAGCTTATTTTGCACGTGACATTCGTTCACATTCATTTCTTCGACTAGCTTTTCTTTAAAAATATTCATGAGAATTGATGTTATGAAAGGATCCTGACATATATGAGATACAGTGTAATAAATTCCTGCGTAGAGGCGCACCATTCCTCAGTCACTTCCAAACCATGCATGCAACCAACACTGATGTAAATCAAATGAAGAAACAATACATCTTGTATATTTATCATAATTTTATGTGTAATATAAAACATGTGTGTCAACGGTGAATGTGACTTAAGGCAGATATTGGAAACACATGCATTTGTCATGCCCCACTATAAATTTCAATTTCAAAATGTGATAATCAATAATAATGAGGAAATAGAAGTACATTATTCCTTTAATATTTAATTTGATTTGATTTTATGTGATTTGATTCGATTCGATTATAATTGAATGAATTCATTGCTTTCTGCATCATCTTTTGCAACCCAATTGTATATATGAAACAATTTTTGAATTACAACTACAGTATATACAATTTACTAATAGATAGAATGCAGGCCGAACGCAAATTAGATACAGGAGGGCCACAGCATATATGCGTGTATAACTTGACGTACCTGAAGCCCTCAACTGTAATCTATAGCATCTAACATTCATAAAGCAGATACTCACTAAAGGTCTACGGGTACAAGACTACCGGAAATTTGAAAAATGAAGAAAACACACTATTTCTTTTTTACCGATCAACTATCTTTTTGAATAAATCTGACAAAGCTGAGGATTGAACTGGACTCCGACTGAGTATAAGATCGTTTCCTTCAGTATCCTCGTGATTATGTAATGATCAATATATACATCAATATCGGTATAAAATTGTTATATACATCTTACGTTACTTCACAGATATGACCTAGATGCAATTAACATGAAATACATATGTCTAGGCAAAAGTGCAAATCTACAAATTGATAATAATAATAATAATAATAATAATAATAATATTAATAATCAGAATCAGAATCAGAACAAAAAGGACGATAATAATAATCATCATCATCGTTATCATTATCATCATAATAACAATCAGAATAATAATAGCAATGATATTAATAATGGTATATTTGTTAAACATATATTTATGTCACGCAACCGTTAAAGGAAAATGAAACCCAACAAAATTCAGCTGATAGCCTTATTGCAAATTGTGAGCCAGTTAAAATCGTTTTGAAATTACTCCTATTCGATTACTGAATTGAATTGAATTTCCTTGCTATGTAATCAAATAGGAATAATTTCAAGGTATTTTTAACTTGCTGACCGTTTTGAATAAGATTATTAGGTACTGTTTGTTGGGTTACCATCTCTTTTCAGCTGAATTTTACATTTGTACAGATGCAAACAAAATGCACACAAGAACAAATAACAAGAGGATAACAACATGAACAACATACTAATAACGTAGTACATTACAGTTATATAAACTACTACTAGGTAATAAAAATATAGCAATTTACAAGTTTATAAATCTAATACCAATTCACTTATTTTACAAGGCAGTTTCTCATTGCGTAGAAGAATGCCGTATACAAAAAAAAATAGTGAATGTTTAGTGACTGCATGATAGTCCACAGAGGATGCGTATTCAGAAAGAACTTCGGTAATAAGAAATATGTGCACAAAACTAAAGATACTCTCAGATATTTGAATGTAAATGTGAAACGACCGTTATTGACACCGTGACTTGAAAGGGCCATTCACCTGTCAGTTTATGATTCTCAATCATTAGAAATAAGGTACTTATTATAATGCACATATACTGTCTTTCTGTTGTTCTCGCTGGGAAAGTCCACATAAATGCTGCTTGGTGTACCCACGGCTCTTTGACATAATGTCATTTGTCATTGCAATCACAACTATACACAATGATAAATGGAAGTTCACACAAGTAACCAATCTAACATCTCTAGTTCATTGTTACCTTCATTGATTTCATAACATACTGACATATAACATAATTATTATAGACACACTTTTGTAGACGATTGCGTGTATTGTTCATAGCAACCTTAACAATTTGAGGGGGAAATGATATGACTAGCTAGGGATGGACAAGCAGAGAAAATATGAACTTATCCAAGGAAAGCATTTGAAAGCACGGTGTTATACTTAATATATTGAAAATTCCAAGAAGAACAATATTTATAACGAGATGCAGAGTGAAAATAGTAGGAGATATATTAATTGACAACGTTAGATGGAATAAGCAAGAGGCATGGGTTGAACTTCATAAGCGCTTTAGATTTATTCTGATCAGGCTCACTTCACCTGATGAGAATAAATCGAAAGCACTTGTGAAGTTTTACCCATGCCTCTTGCGTATTTCATAAAGCCTCATGAATTGATATATTTTCAACTAAATATATTTATATGTATATTTAATAATAATAATGATACTGGATTCTAAAGCGCACGTATATATTTATATAAATATATTACTCATTGCGGATGTAGTATCGAAAATAATATCGCTAGTGATATTCGTTTGTCTCGCAATGTGGTCAATACGGAATCTAAAAGAGCTCGACGTTTCGTGAGGTCTTTTAGATTCCTTATTGACCACATTGCGAGACAAACGAATATCACTAGCGATATTATTTTCTATATTTATATAGTACATCTTAAACTTTTGGAAATCTGTTTCTGTTAGTTTTCAAGTTTCATACAGATGGATTGATTGCAAAAGGCTTTAACGATCTAACGTATTTTGAATGGCATAGGTAATGTGATAATGACGATTCTAACCTATTTCCTTCACTCCGTGAATCCCGTTGTTTTTTTTTAAAATCCTGTATGGAAGTAGAGAAGAAATGAAAATATGATACACTTTGAGAGCGAAGGGTTGAACTGTAAAACGAATTTCAAACCATTATTAATCACAGTCTTTTGATTATCTTATTCAAAATAAATTACATTAACAAGTGTGCATAAACAAAGATTCGGTATATAGCATATAACTCTGCTATTTACCCTAAAAACACAGTAGAGTATAAGCATCTGTGCCTCGGCCGAAATCGACAACCTTATTTAATTAATATGTAGTGTTTCTCGAAAATGTGAGAACTCATTTTACCTTTTTACTGTTTTTTGCTTGATTCGGCAAGGGAGCTGCATGAACGTTCTAGCAAGGGGCTCTAATTTTCCTTTGTAATTTTCACTTTTCGGGTCCGAGTTTTGCCAAAATATTTTGATAGTATCTTTTTGTGTTTTGGTAGTTTTTTTTAGGGTAGAGAGAAGCTCATTTTTTGGCTGGAATCTAGTAATTCGGGAAAACACTTTCCTCAAAACGAGTGCTGAGTGCTGAATGCTGTACAGTCTACAATACACGGCAATATGGACTGTGACGTCATTCAAGATGGCTGCTAGCTAGCTGCTTCGACCAGCAACAACATGGTACAATCTGCAACTTTTATCGAGCAAACCTTATTCCAGACTAGAAGTGATTAGAATAGAAGATGGGGCCCAATAAGAAGGTCAGACAAGAAGGAGTTCTACCTCAGCAAGATTCAGCTTCTCAAAGTGATAAAGACACCGTGGTGACCGGCGGTTTACTAGAAGTTGAGGTATGGTGTTGCAGAGTTTTTAACTTCGATTTTTGGAGTGATGATGACCAGCTCATGCATTGTGAGAGATGTGATGGTACCACATGTATTAAATATTTGGATATGGACACCAAATGTACGAGGTACTTAAAAGCAGAGTAGATGTTCATTGATATTGTACAGCATGTGACAGACAAGACATATCAGCCATTAAAACAGACCAAGGAGATCAAAGGAGATCGAGGAGAAATGTGAAGCTTATGACAACGCTTAACAAACTCAAGATGTCATTTAGAGCAATTTAGATCAGAAAACAGACAAAACGTTAATGGATAACTATCTGCTGATGTGATGGCTACACAGAAGGTGGTTGTAGGGGTAAATGCATACATGTAGCCAAACTATCTGATAGGATTGAGTTGATGCATAAGGAACTCGAGGACATCAACAAATGTGAAAGTTTTGATATCCTCATCAAGGGATTACCTTGATGTCCTAATCAAGGAATTGCCAGAATGCAGAAAATAAATCTATCACAGAAGATACAGACCAAGAAGCAACAGTAGACATGTCTAATGAGAAATTTTTGACCAGGTATTCAACAGCATCAATATCAATGAAGCTAGATGGTAATTAAGCCACGTCCAATCAAGGTAGTTCTAAGGGAAGAAGAGGACAAGAAGCTTTGTTGAGAGGTGGTCCTAAAGTAAAACATGTTAGCCCTGAAGGGGTCTGTTTGACCCTTCAAGGGTCTTCAAATGCCCAGACATGACGATTCTGCAGCGAGAAGACGATTTCAAGTTGCATTAGGAGCTACATAGTAAAAGGCTAAATGACTTTGACATAGATGTCCTCGCTACATGATCTAAATTGTGACTAGTTGAAGTCAATGTAGAAAATGTGTGCTCTTACGAATCCGAGCTGGCATTATCTACCAATACTCTTTCAATGGTGTTAATCTGCAGCAAGTGTCAAACCAAAAAAGACTTGGGTGTTATACTTAGTAATACCCTCACCCCTACCGGACATGTTGATGACGTAGTGAAAAGGGACCATCGTAAGACTGCAATGTTCCGACGCTGTTTCACTGGACTTGACGAAAGAAAAAATCACCATATTATATCAATCCACAATTCGTCCAGCGCTGGAGTATGTATCATCTGTTTGGAGCCATTTTACAAAGAAGAATATTGAGAAGTTAGAGAAGGTGCAGGCAAAATGCTTACGTCTTTGTAACACGGAAATTTCAACCAAACCACTGCAGAGGAGGGGAGTCAGAACAGACCCTCATCAATACGTACAATTAACTTAATGGTTATTTAATAACTCCAGCACCCAAAAGACCTTCTTTCACCCAAACAAGGAATTAAGAGGGCACTCCAAAAAACTACATTTATTTATTTATTCATTTATTTATTTATTTCCGCATGATTCAACAGTTTACATAGTATGATCATGACCATATATCACGGTAGTAAACACTAGATTACGATCATTATACATTTGCAATTGTAAATAATACAGAAGCATACAGAGGTATGACAATAAAAGCTTAATGCCTGAGAGATTGCCACACCTTATCATCTAACGATATATTTTGTTAAAGTGGTAGAAGAAGAAGAAAAAAGTTAAACTACTACTAGGCTAAGCTACTATTAAACTAGTTCTAAAAAACTAACATATTAAAAATAAATTAAACATGTTAAATAACTGAAACATGGCATTATTCAATAGATAATACATTACAATCAAGTTATATTTGCAAGTTTTAAAGAAAAATGATAGAAAAAAGTCAAGAAATTTAAAGAAAAGAAGAATGAGGATGAATATAATAGATTAGAATAGAATAGCCCTGCTATTTAATCTCCAAAAATTAACATAATCATGAAACAAAAATTTGGAAAAAATAAAAATGCTCTATTATTAGAAATTAAGAAGATAATCTTATAGTGATAAAAAACAAAATACAATAATGAATGTGATACAGTAATTACATCTTTGAGATAAGCAGGCGCTTAACTGCTCTTTTGAAGGAATGTACGGTCAATAATTTCGGATGTCAGTAGGTAGAGAATTCCAAACATCAGAGCCATTATGTCTAATAGATTTATGAGCTAACATGGTGTGCAAATGAGACAAATCCCCCGAAACCATCTCGCCCCCGCAATGGCCGCCCCAGCCCAGAAGGGACGCATCCGTCGTGAGGGAAACAGGCGGAAGAGGGGTACGAAGGGGCTTGCCTTGACCAAGAAACGACTCGTTTGTCCAGGGGGCGAGAAGCCGCAAGATTTCCCTCGGTAATGGGATCCATACCTCGAGGGAATCCACGCTTGGCGTGAGGAACTTCATGAGGTGCCTCTGAAAGGGCCTCATCAGAAGTCTGCAATCTGGAAATACCTCCACCAGACTGGCGAGGTAGCCCAGAAATTGAAGCCAGTGCTTGGCTCGCACTCTGCGAGAAAGCCGCAGGGACCGAGCGGCCAAGGCAATCGTCCGAGTCCTGACGTGGCTGGGGCGAGCGACCTGGATTTGGGATGTCTATCTCCGCACCCAAGTACACTGGGGTACGGGTGGGGGACAGCTCCGATTTCTTCCAGTTGACTATAAAGCCGAGCTCCTGTGAAGTCAGGAGCAGCAGGCGCAACTGATCCCGAAGAACCGACTCCGAATTCGCTACCAAGAGCCAGTCGTCTAGGTAAACGAAGAGTCGGAGGCCGCGATTCCTCAGGCAGGCGGCCAGAGCCAACACTATACTGGTGAAGACGCGGGGGCCGGTCTTAGCCCAAAAGGCAGGGCACGAAACCTGAAGGTCTCGCCCTGGAAGGCGAATCCCAGGAGATCCCGTGAGCGGGGATGGATTGGGATGGGAAGGTAAGCGTCCTTTATATCGAGCAAAACGGCCCAGTCTGTTAGCTCGATTGCCGGCAAGATGGACGCTAGTGTCTCCATTCTCCATATTCATATCTCCATATCTCCATATCTTATTTAGGATTATCCTCAATTTCCCCAAGCGTTTGGGAATCACAAAAATCGGGGAGAGACACAGATTTGAGTGGTCTCTTACCCTCTATATAGCTCCCTTCTCCAGCAGCATCTGTATCTCGGCCGAGATATGCTGCTGGTAAAGGGCGAACAAAGCTGGCGGATGGATACGGATCGGGCCGTGCGGGAGGGGCTCTGCAAGTCTTATGCAGAAGCCGTCTCGCACGACGGAGAGCACGAATGCGTCGTCGGTAACCGCTCTCCAAGCGGGAAGGAAGTACCGAAGCCGCCCGCCTACTTTGTGTTCCACTGCTCGGGGCAGACCACCAAAAGGCCTGATTGGGCCTTGCCAGAGCCCTGCCGCGGGTCTCACGGCCCCCTACTCCTGAAGGAACTCCTACCGCGAGCAGGCCAATGGCCACCCCTGGGCTGTGAAGCGGTAGGTGCCGCCACGCGAGAAAGCGTTAGAGTGCGGCGGGAGGTGCCCATGCCTTAGCCTTCTGTCTAGAAGGTTGGGCCGATTGGCGAGCACGAGGTTGCTTCGCCATCTCTGCCGCCTGTGTCTGAGAGTCAATCTCGCGCTGAAGGACAGTGGCGAAATGGTTCCTGAACAGATGCTCCTCCGAGTGGTGTATCCCCGACAAAAGGGAGGGGAAATCCCTTTCAAGAACTCCCAGGGAGGAAAGTGCAAATTCCCTCCTGAGATTCGTGGCCTGGACGGCGGCCGCGGCGAGCTGCGACTACAGAGATCCTGCCAAGGCGAGCAAGATCTCATCAAGAACCAGCCCGTAAGACTTGGAAATATCAAGCTCCCGAGACCTGACCCTGAGGCTAATCAGAGAACCCAGATAGGCAGTGAGCCGCATGCCAGACCTGGCGTGAGTCCCGAAACCCCTCGCCTGTCTCACCTTTACCATGTTGGCTCGCTTACGAAAATTCACGCCCAATCTCAAACCCACATGGGAAATGTCGGGCGAGAATGACTTCGGTTGGAAAAAGCCAAGCGACTCTTTGGTCGGAAGGCCTACTCTTTCGCGAAGGGACGCTTCCTAGCAGCCCAAGATGCAGACGACTGTTCAGCTACGCTCTTGTAGGCTAGCTTGAAGTCGTCCGTCAGGGGGTATTCCCGTGAAGGGAGCCCCTTGTCTGAAGAGAAGGGAAGCCTGGGCCGCATCCGGCTAAGCCGGTGTGAAGGTCTCAGGCGAGTACTTCTCCAGTTGAGCCTGCGCGTCGACTGCCAAACCACGAGGGGTTTGGGGCGCCACGCTGGCTAGTGACACAGAAATAGAGTCACCATCCTGAACCTCTAAATCAGCTACGTGGGGAACCTGGCCCCAAGGGGGCGGCGCAACCACGAGCTAACAGTCTCCTCGCCGGGAGGGGCGCCAAGCGCCACCGGGATAGGAGGAACAGCTCTGGCCAGGCGGCTCCGAGCCTGCAGGGATCAAGCATAACCGGGTTTCAAACCAGCGGATCCGGAAAGGTCGGGTTGAAACCCGGAAAACCAGGACCAGGCAAACCTTGTCGGCGTTCGGGTCATCTGAGTCCAAGGACCGGACAGAGACCGACGAGTCCGAGGCTGAGGGCTTGGCCCAACCGCTTTTCTCAGCAAAGAGCTTCAGATATTCTAGAAGCTCAGCTTGATCGACCGCCGCGGGGGAAGGGGCGGGCGTCCTTGAAGAGGCCTTACCCTTCTTCCCAGTCTGACGTGAGCTCGAGTCAGACTTCGACTTCGACTTAGAAAGAGACGTTGCCGATTGATGCTTCTTCGACTTCTTTAGGGCGGGGTCCGCCGGCAGAGAAGTCGGCATCTTGGCCTTACCAGACGGACCGTGCTCAGCAGGGCTTTCGGATGGTCTCTTACGGCTCGCAAGCACTCGTCCATGACGGGGGGAGCCGGCTCCTGAGTGACTGTGGCTGTATGAACACTAGCTGTGTCACTCAAAGTATACGGGTCATTGGCTGGAGCAATACCAGTGGTCCTGCTCAGGTGAGAGTCATTCGTTGTTAAGTCCCCCATTATGCACACAGATTTATCAGATGTATTTAATAGCTACCAATAGTGAATCAAGATCGTTAAGAAAAGTATCAATAGCGGTGTGAGGGGGTCTATATACTATACACACAATGAAATTTTTTTTATCTGAGGATAAGTCAACCTCTATACACAAAAGCTCTGCACTTCGACTTCGGAAGGAAAGATCCTCCCTAAGTTTAAAAAGAAAATGTGTCAGAGATATAAAAGAGAACACCTCCACCACGTCCATTTGGCCTGTCTTTACGAACTTATTTGTTATCTTCTATACAAAAACAGAGGGGGTGAATGAGCATTCAACCGCGGTCTCAGGTATGCCTATTATTGAACAATCAAACTTCAAAGAAGATAACAACATATTAAAATTATCGAAGCTTTTGGAGAGGCTCCTTGCATTGCAATGTAAAAAGCTTAGACAGTGCAATTGCTAAGACCGTTGTGCAAAGGCAGGGTTTTATTCATTTGGAACATAATACCTACAATCAATGTTTTGTTGCAATTGATATTCCTCTAAGATCATTTAAGCAACATTTTGATAATCAAAATAGACCAAACACTGTCAAGCACTAAAAATGGAGATATGTAATTTAGCATAATAAAATTTAACAGGACATAAGTAAGGCAGAAAGAAAGAAAATATGAGATATAAGTACAGAATATTTACATAAGTTAAATACAGAAAAGCAAAAAGTGCTATGGAACATGGCAAAACGTATAGACAAGGCCATGCTCACGCACATAAAAAGTATTAATACAAAAAACAGAGATGATGATGGTAAACATCTCCTATGAGGTATACATAGTATTTACAAAACAGCTTGCACCATATTAGAAGAAGAAAAAAATGTAAGAGACCTTAAGAAAGAGAGAGAGAGAGAGAGAAAAAAATAGTATCTTTGGCTAGAACAAAGGTCCAATTGAGACAAACCGCATGGCACTGCTCTCACTCAAAAAAGATGTTAATAAATCATTCACAATGAATAATCACGAAGATAAATAAATAAATAAATCGTCCACAGCATGCCGAGGACAATGCTACATCAAATGCACAACTGGCTGGCCATTCTCATTCAAACAGAGTGGTACAACCATGAAATAATTAACCGGAAAAGTAGTGTCTGCACCTACACTGTCGACATTTATGAGCCGATTCAGACCCCTTCCCTTTGGAATAGAGGGCTAATCTACCAAGTATACCAAGTAAGTATTGTCAGAGGTTCAGAAGATTTGTGGAGCGCTGTTTCATTATCATTGTTGCTGTTGTTTTTTTTTTAATTATTATCATTAGTAGTAGTAGTAGTAATATTATCGTCTTAACATCATCATCATTATTGTTATTGTTAATTTATTATTACCATTATTATTATTATTATTATTATTATTATTACTATTATTATTATTATTAATATTATTATAATACTATTTTTTGTTATACATCTTCTTCTTTTTGTTCTCCCCTTTTTCTCCTTTTTCTTATCTTTACTAGTACTACTACTACTACTACTACTTCTACTAATTCTACATGTAGTGCAGACATAAAGACAGACAGGGAATGGGGAGAGAAAAAACATACGTACCTCATCTTTAGCGTAAATCTATTTTATCTTTCCTTCAGTTTAATCTTTCAGACGGCTGGCTTCAGTCTGGAGATAGTTGGTTGTTGGACACTGCCGCCAATTTATGTTGGAACTATTTTAGGATTGGAGACAGTGGTAAAGGCTTGAAATCACCAACATTTTAAAAACAGATTCATTTTTATTTTATACTGAAAAAAGACATCAAATCTATACCTCTACACTCTAAAAAGAGATTGGTAAGATTTCACAGAAGTTTGAAAAGGGTATAATACCCTTTTCAAACTGGCCTGATTTTCATCGGATGCATCCGGACGCATCCGATGAAACTGCCAGTTTGAAAGGTACAGAGGAGAAAAGCCGATTAAATAGCCGATGAAAAGAAGAGAAATAGGCGATTAAATTCTCCTGCTCAAGAGCAGGAGAAATTCTCTTTCTATCGGTGTGACACCGATGAAACAGCCACTGTGAATGCGTTCGGGAGAAAACAGCGATTAAAACAGCGATTAAAAAGGTCAAAGGTCGCAGTATACGGGCGCTTTTTCGTAACCAGCTGTGTTTGTTGACATTTTGTTGAACATGCTTGCATGCATGCTAGCGAGATGGGGTGCGGGCTTAAATAGATTCGTTTTTATTTTTATTTTACATAACTGCTTTGTTAAAAAACAAAAATTATTATATATCGTTATGATAATATATTTATTCACAATTATATATTTCTTACACCAAATGGTGAACAAAACAATATTTAAAACTGATTAATAACAAATGTAATGAAAGTAGAATGGATTTTTGTTTATCGCACATGCTGTTTCGTTTTCACTGACTTTATGTAAACTTTCGCTACCGTTGCATCGTAAAATTATATAGCTAGCTAGCTGAGCTGCGCATGCACTGCACTGTCTGCCGAATCAAAAACGCGCGCCAGCAGCTAACAGCGATTGCCTAATAATTCTTCACTTCCGGCGAGCTCGCCACAGCGAGTGAATTTCACCGGCAGTATGAAAGCGACAGCGGGGAAAACGGCGGTTTCACCTTTGTTTACATAAGGAAAATTCAATCGGTATTTTCATCGGTGTGACTCCGATAGAACCAGTTTGAAAAGGGTATAATATTTAATATTATATCCTGCATCAAAGATTTATTGGTTTTTGATTGGTTGAGAGCTCGTCACGTGACCAGAAATATTTCAACTATTTTGAAAAAGCACTATTTGGGAATACTATATGAGAGTACTATTTGGGGTTGAAATTATTTTGAATTCTTTTTTTTTTTTTAATCTAATAATTTGTGTTTATTTTTTATTCTTTTTTTAAAATAAAAATTATAGTTTTTCAAATTTTGCCCCAAAATTGTATTTTTTTTTTTTTCAAGATAAATTTTTGATGCAGGATATAAAACATATATAACACGCCTTCTTTTCGAGGTACTGGTTAAAACTATGGGCCTCGGTGACTCCAAACGTACCATTTGCTTCGGGGCTGCGCCTCTCAGCAAATAGTACTATTGGAGTCACCTCTTGCGCATAGTTTTAATCAGAACCTCTCAAGACAGTGTATATTTGTATATTATTATTCTTGATATTATTACTATTGCTTTTATTATTAATATTGTTATCATATCTATTATTGTTATGTTTAGTATTACTATTATTATTATTACTTTTACTAAGAGTGGCATTGCTTGACTGGAATTTTTAATTTCTTAGTAAATCACTACTGTTGTGGTTATACTGAGCATATGTATAGAAGTGGTGGTATTGAATCCCTGTATATCAAAGAGGTGCACAGTTGCAACCCTTTTGATCATTCAGAAGGTAGGGTTAATTGGAACAGATGTACTTACAATAGTCTCTAATTGTTCCTTCGGAAAATGATCCAAATTAATTCCCGGAGACCTTCCAGATTTGAAAGGCGGTGGTTCCTGAATGGATGAAATTAGCAGCTCAATTTTAGTGATTGTTGTTTTCTTGAATGGACAATGCTTCACTTCACAATGTCTCATTTGTAAGAGTATAAAGCGTTTCTTCATATCCCCACCCGCACACAGTCGTATCGGGGGCAATTCGTGAAGTTACGCTGTCTTCACTAACCCACTCTTTGTTCCCAGCGTCGCACAGTGGGCCAGGGAGGAACCAAAGTGCGCCAAAAGTCATTTTTTGTGATGTTTTTTCTTCTTGCCCACTTGAAAGGTAATACATTGAAGAACACCTCAGTAAAATATCTAATTCCGGTATGCTCAATAAGGGTATAGATTTACTCCTTCAAACAGCAAAATCCTACATATTCAGTTTTGGTGCAAAAGTGACTTATTTTATAAATGTTTCAATTTAACATGAAGTATTTAAGTTATTGCTATGAAATTGCTCTCACATATTCCTGATAATTCATTTCACTGCATGAATGGGTTAAAATGGATAGAAACACAATCTTTATAATATATTATAGGGTAATTCACTGAAAAATTGACTAATTATCCATGTTTTTATAAATCCAGTGGAAATGCTTAGAATTCCAGGGGTTTCCACTTTAAGGTTATTACCACCATTTTTTCTGATGTCTAAGCTTTACGTTGATACCAGATTTGGCTGCCATCATCTGCCTGTTTTTATGTTAGAGCCAATTTTCCTTGCTACATTGCCCCGGAAAATGTGTTTATTTTGGTCCGCTGTGTCAGAACAAATATCACGCGCCCCCACGCGTGTGCAGCTCCCAAACGTCAACACGCTCCTAAACGTCAACATGTTCCCTAGCTACCTGAAAATTAGTTCGGACAGTGCGTACGGTACGGTACCGGCAGCGTCTTTTTTCCGTAACCTAGCCATCCTATCGCTGCATTTGATTGGCTCAATAGGTCCCTATACGTCATGCGCTAGTCATCAATATTCATGATACGCACACACATAGAATCTGATGCGATAATAATGAGAAAATATGAGATTTCATACAAAAATTACAAGTGCAAAGCTAAGTTTACTTAAAATAAATGACATTGCGACAAAATCGGGAGGCTTACCGTATACGAATGACTACCGAGGTCGTAACTTGTCCATAATCATTGCGACATACTGGTTTAGTCCAGAATCTGGCCGATTTAATTTTGATCTCCACCACACCGTACCAACGCAAATATTCATATATTCAAATATTAAAGGTAATACAAAGTTTTGGTATGGGGTCATGAATTTGGTTCAAATGAACATATTGGAAGCATATTCGATTTTACAATATTCAATGATCGTGAACTCTTTATGTTGTATAGCGCCCTCTCAAGACTGATATTACTTTAGCTTTAAAACAATGTTTCTTGACTACAATCGACCGATTTGCTATTCCCGTTTGGAAATTATATATCAGAACTGCATATTCTGAGATTTTCATGGTCGCAGCTACCATGGAATTGCCTTAGGCGCTACTTGAAATATTTGAAATTTACCGGGAGCACCGGTAAATTTTGATTATTCAATTTGCTCGAAAGCAGAGGTGTTTTAGGGGCTAAAATTTTTAGTGCTTATAACACATCCACAGGGGCATCCAAATATATCAAAAATTTTAAGAATTACTATCCATCCAATTTTTCTAAATTTTCCAAAACATTTTGCATTGCCTTTAATATGCAGCGCAGGGCGGCTAGGTTACGGGAAAAAGACGCGTACCGTACGCACTGTCCGAACTAATTTTCAGTAGCTAGGGAAGCATGTTGACGTTTAGAGCGTGTTGACGTTTGGAAGCTGCACACACGCACCTTACTATATGACCGCGAATCCTTCAGAAAACACATTTTCCGGGGCAATGTGGCAAGGAAAATCGGCTCTAAAATAGCAATAGGCAGACGATGGCAGCCAAATCTGGTATCAGCTTAAAGCTTAGACATCAGAAAAAATGGTGGTAATAAAATTTAAGTGGAAATCCCTGGAAATCTAAACATTTCCTCTAGATTTATTTAAAAAACATGGATAATTAGTACATTTTTCAGTGAATTACCCTATAATATATTATGAAGATTGTGTTTCAATCCATTTTAACCCATTCATGCAGTAAAATGAATTATCAGGAATATGTGAGAGCAATTTCATATCAATAACTTAAAAACTTCATGTTAAATTGAAAGATTTATAAAATAAGTCACTTTTGCACTAAAACTGTGAATAATTATGTAGGATTTTGCTGTTTGAAGGAGTAAATTTATACCCTTATTGAGCATACCGGAATTAGATATTTTACTGAGGTGTTCTTCAATGTATTACCTTTCAAATGGGCAAGAAAAAAAAATCACCAAAAATGACTTTTGGCGCACTTTGGTTCCTCCCTGGCCCACTGTGCTTCTTTGTCCAGCAACTTGGGTTTCCTCAAGACAATAATCAGTGGGTTAGTTACATTGGGTCTCATGTGAACTTTTCATATGGGCAACGCCTTACCAGGCACGGATCCAGGATCTTCCAATAGGGGGGGTTTGAAAATCGCGCAGACCGTTTTTTCAACTCAACATACCAATAGCCTACTGACAAGGTCACATTAGAAGCACCAGGCGCGGATCCAGGGAGGCCCCCTCCCAGCAAAAAAGAGAGAGAGAGAGAGAGAAGAAAAAGAAGGGAAAGGGAAAGAGGAGAAAAAAGGAAAGAAAGAAGAGGAAGAAGAAAAGAAAAAAGGGTAAAAGAAGGAGATCGGGGGAGGGGGCCAAAAGGGCCTTGCCTCCCAGGCTGTTGCCTCCCCCTCCCCCCTCCCATCTAAAAAATAAGAGAAAAGGAAGGAAAGGGAAAGAAAAAAAGAGGAAGAAGAAAGGTAAGGGAGATCAGTTGCGATTTTTCCCGCCAACAAGGTGTAAATCAGGGGGGGGGGGCGACTGGCGTACTGAAGGGGTCTGGGGTGGGGCCTGCCCCCAAATAAAATTTAAACGTGGTTTATTTCTAATTCGATACCGGTGATTTACAACGTTGCTGAAATGGCATAGTTTTCCGAGATTATACTTTTTTATGCGCTTGTTGGAAAATCACAAATTCCTAAATTCACAATCAGGCAAGAAAATGCTTATTTAGAGGCCTACATGTTAGGGCCCGCGGAACGGCGGGGCTTGGGGGCCTCGAGCTTCCCCCCACTTTTCGTGAAGAAGTATATTAAAGAGAAATAGAAAGAAAGAGAGAAAGAAAGAAAGAATAGTGACCTGCCAGTGTAAAAAAATAATGAGGTATCAAAATATGCTCATCTGGCCGTGATTAAATGCCTAAAACCCCTGAGCTTCTGGGCGCTCTGCCCCCTGGATTCCTCCTAGGGCCCTGAGGCGGGCCCCTGGATGCTCATCTGACGGTAATTTAATGCCTAAAACCCCTGAGTTTCTGGGGGCTCCGCCCCTGGACCTCACGCCAAGTAGTGTCCTGCCAGTGTCACAAATAAGGTATCAAAATATGTTCATCTGACCGTAATTATATGCCTAAAACCCCTGAGCTTCCGGGGGCTCCGCCCCCTGGACCCACTGAATGGCCCTAAAGCAGTCCCCTGGATGCTCATCTGACCGTAATTTATTGCCTAAAACCCCTGAGCTTCCGGGGGCTCCGCCCCCTGGACCCCAAGCCAATTAGTGACCTGCCAGTGCACAAATGAGGTATCAAAGTATGCTCATCTGACCGTTATTAAATGACTAAAACCCCTGGGTCTTCGGGGGCTCTGCCCCATGGCCCCCACGCCAATTAGTGACCTGCCAGTGTCATGAATAAGGTATCGAAATATGCTCATCTGACCGTAATAAATGCCCATACCCCCTGGGCTTCCGGGGGCTCCGCCCCATGACCCCCCGCCGGGGCTTTGCCCCTAGACCCCACGCCAATTTACGCTACGCTCTACCTGATCGTAAATACTTTAGACTCCCCCACCCATTTTGAAAAAAAACGTTCAACGGGGCCTGCATGTAAGAGTGGGGTGATGCGGATTTTTTGTCTGTCCCCCAAAACGTTTTTGCTCATTACGCCACCGCTGTGCATCGTTAAGTACCAATATTTGGCTCGCATAATTTCAAGTTTGGGCCCCCCCTAAGAAATCCTGGATCCGCGCCTGAGAAGCACCGTACCGGTACTACAAGCGGGCACAATTTTGGAAAGGTGGCAGGCTCACGTCACGTCTCTGAGCATATGTATGTTTTTTAAAGTGTTATTTATCACCAAAACATACGAGATAAGATATGAACAAATGCATATTCGGGCAGCTCGCTGGTAATTTTTTAATTTTCGGGGAAAGAGAGGCTGCATCCCCGTCCCGCATTAACTGCAGGTGTTATGAAATGAAATCTGAATCCTTGTGGAGTAAATATAGAAACAGCTCGTGCTACAACCATGATTGCAATTAAAACTTCCATTTATATGGAATTCCAGAAAAATTTTATTCATGTCGTACCATATATGTGTTTCATGACTGTCAAAATATTAAACACTTTCTTTTTATCTTTACATATTTTTATTCATGAATGACTTTATCACTCTCGTTCGCTTAAAAAATACCAAAGTGCTGAGTTATTTGCTACAACCATGATTGCAATGAAAACTTCCAGTTATTTGGATATCCAGAATAATTAAACTCTTGTGGTACTATATGTGTTTCGTTTCATGACTGTCAAAATATATTAAACACTTTCTTTATATCTTTACATATTCATATTCATGAATGATTTTATCACTCTCGTTCGCTTACAAAATACCAACGTGCTCATATTATTCCGTATTCAATATGAATACAATATAAATATAAGTTTCTTTTTCTACAAACCACTATAAGAAGCAAAGCCATCGATTCTTTTTCATTGTTGGGGATGAATTATCTTAGTTAAAAACGCTTCATATAGGATACACAGCCCAGATATTATCAGAGGCTACTGCGCAAGTACTATTCTGACTGAGGCCCTATATTCGAATCTAAATTTCCAGGGGGACGTGTCCCCTAATCGGGCCAAGGATCGCCGCCCCTGTCCATGATTACTACCAACATGAGTTCAAATACAAGCACAATCGAGTTGGCATGAGCTGATGCCAAATGAAGGGCAAAGTAAGAGATGTGAAGCGGCCCTTCTACCGTTAATTTAAAATTTGACTGTTGAGTATATAGCTTCTATAAAGACATCCAAAATAATGTGCCCTTTTCAAATTTCTCACCAAAGAGTGATAACCTTTGTAGCGCAGGGGCTGTCTTTAACGTTTAACTTCGAATCCGCGGCTCGGGATTTTATGCGGCCGACCCCCTCTATTCAATAACGTCTCCCAAGCCTTCTGGAATGACCCCCAATCTCCCGATTACAATTATGCTCCTCTTTGTAGAGGCCGGGCGCGGCTTTATCATGAGTGCTTTTACATAAACCTTTTTAAAATAAATATATTATGCTGGATTTCGTCCCTGACTGCACAACCTAAAATGATAGGATGATCATCCCCAATACGTTTGTAGTTCACGTCTGCACCCCTTCCTCCTTATTCCCTTTACCATCGTTACGGTCACTGTCATTTACGTATGGCTGGCCCGCTCTTCAATAAAGGCTCACAAGCCTTCGGGAATGACCCCAACATTTCCTGATTACCGTTCTGCCGCTCTTTGGAGGGGCCGGGCGCGGCCTTTTCAGAAGTGTTTTACACTAACCTTTTCAGGTACTACGGCTTAACATATACAAGCATGCTATTAATTTTTGAAAATAAGCTGAATTCCAACTCAGTTTCGCACAACCTAAAAATTAGAATACGGTCAGTCACCCCCTCCCCCACCCTCCATGCGCGCGCATTTCACACGCGCATACCCCCCCCCCAGTTTTTCTCTTATTCGTCGTTACTATCACTTAGTGCCATTTCATTGTCCTACTCCCTTTCTCACCCGGCAACACTCTTCTTTTTCTTTTCTATTCTCTCTCTCTCTCTCTCTTTCTTTTCTCTTCTTTCTTTTCTCGTCTCTTTTCTTTTCTTTTCTCTTCTCCTTTCTTTTCTCTTCTCCTTTTTTCCCTCTTCTCCTTTCTTTTTTCTCTTCTTTTCTTCCCCTTTTTTCCCTTCTCTTTTTTTTGTGTGCCGCCAATAGGGGGGAGGCCGTTTCGGACACCCATCTGGATCCGCCACTGCCTTACTGGGGAAATTGGGACCAATGTGAGAAATAATGAGCAGAAGCAAGCATTAAACATGACAAATGAAAAACTATCGTCATTATGATGATAAAACAAACTTTATAAATAGTCAAGAACAAGAGTGACGATGATATACAAATAATACACAAGGGTTAAGGCATGACCGGTCGTGATAAACATACGTGTTGGGGTAAAAAATTACCGGTCACATTTCCGCTACTAGCCGATTATTTTATTAAGATCTATTTTCAAAAATACATAATGTAAACAAAAGGGATCATTACCATGGATAAACATAGTGGTCATATATCGGTGCTCCCTTAAATTGTAAGTGTTATAGAAACGATAGGAGGTTTTTACGGAAAAGGTTTTTCAACGGAAAATGAAAGATACCATCATTTTTTTAAATCAATACATGGCGATGAGAAGAAAGTTTGAGGAAAACTCACCCGGTTTGTCCTTGTATTGGGGTTATGGTTGGGCTGTTGTTGTAAACTAGATCGGGCGGAGACAAAACCGTCCTCCTGTAAGGAATGAAGTGGAAAGTATATAATGAGGCCATATTTTAAATTAGAAAACTATTGAACATAGTTAAAACAATTCTACTCAGTACGGCGAATTCCCTTACCAAGAAAAGAACATTCAAGATGAAAATGAAAATATGAGGTTGAGTAAGAGATGGAATGAGGGTGGAAGGCGAATGGAAGTATACATACAACATGACAAATAGCATATGGCAATTGTATGTCTATCATAATTAATATAAAATGAGTTTACAGGTGAACTTTTCCTATAACTATCTGATAATAATTGTGTGCACACAGGCTAGTAAAATTGACTCTGAATCATTGTGCGTAGAAAAAGAAATCCCTGAAAGAACACGTTTTTAAACTTTGGCATAAAAAGAGGAAAGTTACATATGCCGGTTTCGAAACTTGCCAGGAACAAACTTCTAATTTGAGAAAGAAGCAAAGAATGAGAAAGGAAACAGAGAGGTCTCAATTAGGCTAATTTAAATCAAGGTTTTGTGAAAATATTTTAAGCAAGACAGCATCGGAAGCATGTACTGCAGTTCCTTCTTTTTTTTCTTCATGAAAGAGGCGTTCGACAGGTCACAGGTGTATGAATTTCATGGTTTAGGCTGTTTTAAATAGAAACAAGAATTTCAAGCGAAGTATTTACAGCACAATTAAACCGGCTCCAATAATTTCAGTATAACGAATTACTGAAGCTGCGCGTGATTTAGTCGTGTTAATGTAAAGGAGAAAAATCAGATACTTTTTAAGCATTTGGCATTCGACACTTTATTCGAATACAATAGCAAGATCTGACTATATCAGGCTCTGACAATTATTAAGCATTTGAATATGAACTTAAAGCAGAGGCGGCGCTCCCGGGGCAGGGTGGGTACCCCCACTTTTTCAAGTACCCCAAAAGTGCCCCTTTTTACATAGGAAAAGTGCCCCTTTTACTTTGACAAGTGCCCCTATTACTTTGTAAAAGTGCCCGTTCCCCCATTCACCTCTGATAAGTGCCCCCTTTTTTTGACACGTGCCCCTTTTCCTTCGAAAAGTTTTCTTTGCAATAAGTGTCCATTTTTCATTCTCACAAGTGCCCTTTTTAATATCTAATAACTGCCCCTTCTCAGGAACGAGAACTGCCCCTTTTCACTTTTGATAAGTACCCCCTACAACTCTGATAATTGTCCTGTTCAAATCTGGGAGGTGGCCATTTTACTTTGACGAGTACCCCTTTTCCTTTGTAAGAAGTGCCCCTTCCCCTTTTAATAACTACCCCTTTTTAACTCGGATAAGCGCACCTTTTATTTTCACATGTGCCCCTTTTCCTTTCTAATAATTGCCCCTTTTCCTTATGATAAGTACCCCCATACAAAAAGAACTCTTCCCCTTCCCCTTCTCATAAGTGCCCCTTTTCATCTCTTGTAAATGACCCTTTTCAGGTAAGAGAAGTTATTCCTTTTCACTTCAGATAAGTGCCCCCTTCGCCTCCGATAATTGCCCCTTTTTCAAATCTGAGAGATGTTCGTTTTACTTTGACAATAATTGCCCCTTCCTCTCCTGATAAGTGCTTTTTTCATCTCTGATGAGTGTTCCTTTTCACTTCTAATAACTGCCCTTGTTATTTTGACACGTGCCCCTTTACCTTTCTAAATGCTCTTTTGCCTTGTTATTAGTGTCCCTTCCCCTTCTTATAATTACCCCTTTTCATCTCTGATAAGTTCCCCGTTTATTTTATCATGTGCCTCTTTTTCTTTTTAATAAGAGCCACTTCCCCCTTCTCATAAAAGCCCCCTTTCACCTCCGATAAATGCACCTATTAAAATCTGATCGGTGCCCCTTTTCTTTTAACAAATCCACATTTTCCTTTATTATAAGTGCTCTTTTTCATATCTGCTCAGTGCCTCTTTTTAGGTGTAAGAAGTGCCCCATTTTAACCTCTGATAATAACCGTTTGTGCTTTGACACGTGCTCCTTTTCTTTTCTAATAAGTGTATTATACCTTTCGATAAGTGTCCCCTTTTCCTCTCATCATTAAACGTGCCCCCAATTTAAAGCGACTAAGAGCTAATTCCCCAAATCTTGCTCGCATTTATAGATGATATAATTAGGTTACTTATCAAAGGTCTTTTCAGTCTCCCGTTATGAGAATGTGGTTACACCCCCATCATAATTGTTTTTTCCCCCTCTTTATAAGATGTCATTTTTCGCACTGCGGCTGACGCCACTCGCTCTTGCGTTCACTCGGGTTTTCGCGATTAGTCTCTTTTTAGTCGCTCGGCGTCAGATAGCATTGTCAGACACTAAGCCTTGTCTAAAGGCTACTAAAAAACAAACTGGATCTCCGAATCAATATTAGGCATGAATAAATATGTTATTAAGAGTTTCTTGTTACTCTTTTTTTGCCAGCAAGTTGGGTTTTCTCAAGACCATAGTCAGTGAGTTAGTTATATTGGGTCTTATGTGAATATTTTCATTTTGGGTAATCATGACAGTTAAAGGTATATACAAGTTTTGGAAACGCCCCCCCCCCCTCTCAAAAATGAATTTGAAGCTCTTTTTACCAATCATGTGAAAGAATATGTTTTGACCAATACGTGATGATACAAATTTTGCCGGGAAACCGCCTACTACTTGATATATTTGGTAAATTATCATATCGATCCGAACTGGATAGATATCGCGATCGCGTATAAAGTCCCATATACATATTTCTGTGTACAGTGCTTGTAACTATACCAAGACTGGGCCAAATTTCGATGATTCCAGAACCATGCAGAACACCAATACTTATATGCTAGATGATCAACCTTTTCTGATCGATTCCACAACGTTTCTTTCACAATGCAATAGCATGACTAGAACTGGTCTATACCTTTAATATGGGCAACGCCTTACTGAGGAAGCTGTGACCGATGTGGTAAATAATGAGCAGAAACAACCACAAAACATGACAAAGAAAAATCATTGTAATTATAATGGAATAAAAAATTTCTAAATAGTCTAGAATAAGAGTGATGATAATATACAAATAATGCACATGATTGATGGCGTGACTAGTCGCAATAACCTTACGTGTTAGGAAAAATAAATGACTGGTCACATGTCTGCTTTAAGCCAGTTATTTGATTAAAATCAATGGAACCATTCTATACGGATCAATATACTAATATTTTCAATAAAACAAAAATTGAACAAAAATGAACATTACCATGGATAAACATAGTGGTCATATATCGGAGCTCCCTTAAATTTTTAGTGTAATAAAAATGGTAGGAAGTTTTTACGGAAAAGGTTTTTCAAGTTCAAATGGAAGATACCATCTAATTTTAAATTAGAACGTGGCGATGAAAAGAACATTTGAGGAAAAACTCACCCGGTCGGTCCTTGTATTGGGGTTATCGTTGGGCTTTTGTTGTAAACTAGATCGGGCGGAGACAAAACCGTCCTCCTGTAAGATATGAAGTGGAAAGTGTTTAATGAGGCCATATTTTACATAAGAAATCTATTGAACATAGTTAAAACAATTCTACTCAGTACTGCGACTTTCCTTACCAAGAAAAGAACATTCAAGATGAAAATGGAAATTTGAGGTTGAGTAAGAGGTGGAATGAGGGTGGAAGGCGAATGGAAAACACATACAACATAACAACTAACATATGACAATTGTATGTCTATCATAATTAATATAACATGAGTTTACGGGAAAACATTTCATATAGCTATCTGATAATGAATGGGTGCACACAGGCTAGTAAATGCCGGTTTCGAAACTTGCCAGGAACAAACTAATTTGAGAAAGAAGCAAAAAATGAGAACGGAAACAGAGAGGTCTCAATTAGGATCAATTAAATAAGGTTTTGTGCAAACATCTTAAGCAAGACATCTTCGGAAGCATGAACTGCAGTTCCTTTTTTTTCTTCATGAAAAAGGCGTTCGACAGGTCACAGGTGTATGAATTTCATGGTTTAGGCTGTTGACAATAGAAGCAAGAATTTCAAGCGAAGCATTTACAGTACAATTAAACCGGCTACGACACTTTCAGTATAACGAAATTCTAGAGCTGCGCGTGATCTAGTCGTGTTAATAGGGCCTTTTCGTTTGGCACGTCCACATAGACGACGTCAAAGATATGACGTCATTTCGGCGATTTGCGCATGCGTCGGGTCGTCTAACGTCGTCAGGCCCGATTTGAGGACGCGTTCACCCATGATTTGAGGTTCGTCAGAAAACTCGAACCCCGTCGTCAAAATGACGTCATCTTGCTATAGCGCAGCGCAAATCAGAAGGGAAAGACAGAAAGAGAAAGTGATAGAATGATAAAAACAAAGAACAACATAAGAAAAGGTTATAGAATAGATAATGAAAAGATAGACGAGAAGATGAAAGATGGAAAAACAAAGAATAACATAAGGAATGGTAGGAAGAAAATGATAGAACGATAAAAACAAAGAATTACATAAGAAAAGAATGGTAACAATAAAAAATAACATATGGAGAGACAGAAAGAGAAACTGATAAAGCATAGATAATGGAAAGATAGAAGAAAAGATGAAAGATGGAAAAACAAAGAATAACATAAGGAAAGTAGAACAAAGAGGAAATTAATAGAATAATAAAAACAAACACTAACATAAGAGAAGGTGACAGAAGGAAGAAATAAAGAATAACATAAGGAAAAACAGAAAGAGAAAATGATAAAGCATAGATAATGGAAAGATAGAAGAAAAGATGAAAGATGGAAAAACAAAGAATAACATAAGGGATGGCAGGAAGAAAATGATAGAACGATAAAAACAAAGAATTACATAAGAAAAGGGTGATGAAAGGAAGAAACAAAGAATAACAAAAGGAAGACAGAAAGAGAAAATGATAAAGCATAGATAATGAAAAGATAGAAGAGAAGATGAAAGATGGAAAAACAAAGAATAACATAAGGAATGGTAGGAAGAAAATGATAGAACGATAAAAACAAAGAATTACATAAGAAAAGGTGATAGAAGGAAGAAACAAAGAATAACATTAGAAAAGACAGAAAGAGAAGGTGATAGAATGATAAAAACAAAGAACAACAAAAGATAAGGTGATAGAAGGAAGAAATAAAGAATAACATAAGGAAAGACAGAAAGAGAAAATGATAGAATGGTAACAATAAAAAAAAACATAAGGAGAGACAGAAAGAGAAAATGATAAATCATGGATAATGGAAAGATAGAAGAAAAGATGAAAGATGAAAAAACAAAGAATAGCATAAGAAATGGTTGGAAGAAAATGATAGAACGACAAAAACAAAGAATTACATAAGAAAAGGTGATAGAAGGAAGAAACAAAGAATAACATAAGAAAAGACAGAAAGAGAAGGTGATAGAATGATAAAAACAAAGAACAACAAAAGAGAAGGTGATAGAAGGAAGAAATAAAGAATAACATAAGGAAAGACAGAAAGAGAAAATGATAGAATGGTAACAATAAAAAAACATAAGGAGAGACAGAAAGAGAAAATGATGAAGCATACATAATGGAAAGATAGAAGAAAAGATGAAAGATGGAAAAACAAAGAATAACATAAGGAAAGATAGAAAGAGGAAATTAATAGAATAATAAAAACAAACACTAACATAAGAGAAGGTGATAGAAGGAAGAAATAAAGAATAACATAAGGAAAGGCAGAAAGAGAAAATGATAAAGCATAGATAATGGAAAGATAGAAGAAAAGATGAAAGATGGAAAAACAAAGAATGACATAAGGAAAGATATAGAAAGAGGAAATTAAAAGAATAATAAAAACAAACACTAACATAAGAGAAGGTGATAGCAGGAAGAAATATAGAATAACATAAGGAAAGACAGAAACAGAAAATGATAGAATGGTAACAATAAACAATTACATAAGGAGAGACAGAAAGAGAAAATGATAAAGAATAGAAAATTGAAAGATAGAAGAGAAGATGAAATATGGAAAAAAACAGATAATAACATAAGAAAAACAGAGAGAGAAAATGATAGAAGGAAAACAAAGAATAACATGACGAAAGATAGGAAAATAATAATAGAGTAATATACGAGGAATAACATAACAAGTGAAAGAAGGAGAAATTGAATAAGCGAGCGGGGGCCATTACGTCATCGTGTAGAGAACGGGCCTCGACTACATACGAAAAGGGTTATAAAGTAGTGAACAGGACGGGTCGACTGCTGCCAATTCGCATCGTTATAGGACGGGAACGGCGTCCTCGTCCACACAAACGAAAAGCCTCTAATGTAAAGGAGAACAAATCAGATACTTTTTAAGCATTTGGCATTCGACACTTTTTTTCGAACACAACAGTAAAATCTGACTATCAGGCTCTGACAATTATTAAGCATTTGAATATGAACTTAAAGTAGTCCTAACATGTTCCACGAACACATTAGAATTAAATTATTCATGAGAATACCGACAGGAGCTTTCACATTGGCAGTAATTTATGACCCATGGAATTATAGACATTAGTCCTGTCCAGACGGAGAAAAGTTACCCTAGGGTAAAGGTGGTGTTAAGAGCTAGTTAGTTCCTCCTTTCTCGTGCTATTTCTATTGGATTTGTTGTTTCATTGTATATTTTTTGTAATATACGTATTAATTGTATTATGTTTTGCATGAGAAATAAAATCATCATTTGAATTTAAATTTGAAGCATTTGAATTTATACATGCATTAGGTATTTATTTCGGAACCTCTAATACAGTTATCTTGTATAAGGTAGACGATAACAATTACTCTATTTCTATCGTGCTTTAAATGCAATGCAAATTGAAAACATTTCAGAGCCTTTAAATGAGCTCATATAGCATGTGGACGATTAAATAAAAACAATTAAAGACCATTAATAGTAGAATTCACTGTTGTTTTCCCCAGCTCTGTTTAGCAGTTTACTTGTGGCTTTTCTTTTTTGCACAGTCTAGGCAAATTAACTATTTAACCACTAAAAAACAAACTGGATCTCCGAATCAATAATAGGCACGAATGAATATGTTATTAAGAGTTTCTTGTTACTCCTTTTTGCCAGCAAGTTGGGTTTTCTCAAGACCATAGTCAGTGAGTTAGTTATATTGGGTGTCATGTGATTTTATTCATTTTGGGTATTCATGGCAGTTAATATGGGCAACGCCTTACTGAGGAAACTGTGAAGGATGTGGTAAATAATGAGCAGAAACCACCACAAAACATGACAGAGAAAAATTATTGTAATTATAATGAAATACAAAATGTATGAATAGTCTAGAATAAGAGTGATGATAATATACAAATAATGCACATGATTGATGGCGTGACTAGTCGCAATGACCTTACGTGTTAGGAAAAATAAATGACTGGTCACGTGTCTGCTTTAAGCCAGTTATTTGATTAAAATCAATGGAACCATTCTATACGGATCAATATACTGATATTTTCATTAATACAAAATTTGAACAGAAATAAACATTACCATGGATAAACATAGTGGTCATATATCGGAGCTCCCTTAAATTTTTAGTGTAAAAAAAATGGTAGGAAGTTTTTACGGAAAAGGTTTTTCAACTGCAAATGGAAGATACCATCAAATTTTAAATTAGAACGTGGCGATGAAAAGAACATTTGAGGAAAAACTCACTCCTTCGGTCCCTGTATTGGGGTTATCGTTGGGCTTTTGTTGTAAACTAGATCGGGCGGAGACAAAACCGTCCCCCTGTAAGATATGAAGTGGAAAGTATTTAATGAGGCCATATTTTAAATAAGAAAACTATTGAACATAGTTAAAACAATTCTACTCAGTACTGCGACTTCCCTTACCAAGAAAAGAACATTCAAGATTAAAATGGAAATTTGAGGTTGAGTAAGAGGTGGAATGAGGGTGGAAGGCGAATGGAAAATACATACAACATAACAAATCACATATGACAATTGTATGTCTATCATAATTAATATAACATGAGTTTACAGGGAAACATTTCATATAGCTATCTGATAATGAATGTGTGCACACAGGCTAGTAAATGCCGGTTTCGAAACTTGCCAGGAACAAACTAATTTGAGAAAGAAGCAAAAAATAAGAAAGGAAACAGAGAGGTTTCAATTAGGCTAAATTAAATAAGGTTTTGTGCAAATATCTTAAGCAAGACATCTTCGGAAGCATGAACTGCAGTTCCTTTTTTTTTCATGAAAAAGGCGTTCGACAGGTCACATGTGTATGAATTTCATGGTTTAGGCTGTTGACAATAGAAGCAAGAATTTCAAGCGAAGCATTTACAGCACAATTAAACCGGCTTCGACACTTTCAGTATAACGAAATTCTAGAGCTGCGCGTGATCTAGTCGTGTTAATGTAAAGGAGAACAAATCAGATACTTTTTAAGCATTTGGCATTCGACACTTTTTTCGAATACAACAGTAAAATCTGACTATCAGGCTCTAACAATTATTAAGCATTTGAATATGAACTTAAAGTAGTCCTAACATGTTCCACGAACACATTAGAATTAAATTATTCATGAGAATACCGACAGGAGCTTTCACATTGACAGTTATTTATGACCCATGGAATTATAGACATTAGTCCTGTCCAGACGGAGAAAAGTTACCCTAGGGTAAAGGTGGTGTTAAGAGCTAGTCGGGGTAAGTATAGCGGGCCAAGCATGCCACTATCCGTACAACTATACAACTATTCGACTATACATCTATCCAGCCGGCCAACTTTCTATAACCTGTGCCCCCCCTGAATCCGCTACTGGTATAGTTGTATAGATGTACAGTTTCCTGCGTTCTGATTGGCCGGCTGGATAGGCGTACAGTCGTATAGTTGTATAGTTGTACGGATAGTGGCATGCTTGGCCCGCCATATACCCCGCCATATTTACCCCGACTAGCTCTTAACACCACCTTTACCCTAGGGTAACTTGCCTCCGTCTGGACAAGATTATTTACTGAATCTCCTTGCATTAATATATTTCACTTCATTTGAATCAGATTATATGCAAATGTAAGGAGTAAGAAAATACCAGAGCCATAACATCAGTACATGTTTTGTTGCTCCGTTACCGTTCTACTATTTTCCTCTCTATTTTTTCCGCTATCTTTTATTCTTTATTTTCCCCCCTAAATTCACAATTTCTTTGCTACATAATTGTTTCATTTATTGATTATATTAGTATACTTTGTTCAAGATATATTGTAAATCAGCATCTGAGGAACTAACACTTCAACAAGCTCTGCTTCTAGTTAGTTCTTCCTTTCTCGTGCTATTTCTATTGGATTTGTTGTTTCATTGTATATTTTTTTGTAATATACGTATTAATTGTATTATGTTTTGCATGAGAAATAAAATCATCATTTGAATTTAAATTTGGATCATTTGAATTTATACATGCATTAGGTATTTATTTCGGAACCTCTAATACAGTTATCTTGTATAAGGTAGACGGTAACAATTACTCTATTTCTATCGTGCTTTAAATGCAATACAAATTGAAAACATTTCAGGGCCTTTAAATGAGCTCATATAGTATGTGGACGATTAAATAAAAACAATTAAAGACCATTAATAGTAGAATTCACTGTTGTTTCCCCAGCTCTGTTTAGCAGTTTACTCGTGGCTTTTCTTTTTTGCACAGTCTAGGCAAATTAACTATTTAACCACTAAAAAACAAACTGGATCTCCGAATCAATAATAGGCACGGATGAATATGTTATTAAGAGTTTCTTGTTACTCCTTTTTGCCAGCAAGTTGGGTTTTCTCAAGACCATAGTCAGTGAGTTAGTTATATTGGGTGTCATGTGATTTTATTCATTTTGGGTATTCATGGCAGTTAATATGGGCAACGCCTTACTGAGGAAACTGTGACCGATGTGGTAAATAATGAGCAGAAACAACCACAAAACATGACAGAGAAAAATTATTGTAATTATAATGAAATACAAAATGTATGAATAGTCTAGAATAAGAGTGATGATAATATACAAATAATGCACATAATTGATGGCGTGACTAGTCGCAATAACCTTACGTGTTATGAAAAATAAATGACTGGTCACATGTCTGCTTTAAGCCAGTTATTTGATTAAAATCAATGGAACCATTCTATACGGATCAATATACTGATATTTTCAATAAGACAAAATTTGAACAGAAATAAACATTACCATGGATAAACATAGTGGTCATATATCGGAGCTCCCTTAAATTTTTAGTGTAAAAAAAATGGTAGGAAGTTTTTACGGAAGAGGTTTTTCAACTGCAAATGGAAGATACCATCAAATTTTAAATTAGAACGTGGCGATGAAAAGAACATTTGAGGAAAAACTCACTCCTTCGGTCCCTGTATTGGGGTTATCGTTGGGCTTTTGTTGTAAACTAGATCGGGCGGAGACAAAACCGTCCCCTGTAAGATATGAAGTGGAAAGTATTTAATGAGGCCATATTTTAAATAAGAAAACTATTGAACATAGTTAAAACAATTCTACTCAGTACTGCGACTTCCCTTACCAAGAAAAGAACATTCAAGATTAAAATGGAAATTTGAGGTTGAGTAAGAAGTGGAATGAGGGTGGAAGGCGAATGGAAAATACATACAACATAACAAATCACATATGACAATTGTATGTCTATCATAATTAATAAAACATGAGTTTACAGGGAAACATTACATAAAGCTATCTGATAATGAATGTGTGCACACAGGCTAGTAAATGCCGGTTTCGAAACTTGCCAGGAACAAACTAATTTGAGAAAGAAGCAAAAAATAAGAAAGGAAACAGAGAGGTTTCAATTAGGCTAAATTAAATAAGGTTTTGTGCAAATATCTTAAGCAAGACATCTTCGGAAGCATGAACTGCAGTTCCTTTTTTCATGAAAAAGGCGTTCGACAGGTCACATGTGTATGAATTTCATGGTTTAGGCTGTTGACAATAGAAGCAAGAATTTCAAGCGAAGCATTTACAGCACAATTAAACCGGCTTCGACACTTTCAGTATAACGAAATTCTAGAGCTGCGCGTGATCTAGTCGTGTTAATGTAAAGGAGAACAAATCAGATACTTTTTAAGCATTTGGCATTCGACACTTTTTTCGAATACAACAGTAAAATCTGACTATCAGGCTCTAACAATTATTAAGCATTTGAATATGAACTTAAAGTAGTCCTAACATGTTCCACGAACACATTAGAATTAAATTATTCATGAGAATACCGACAGGAGCTTTCACATTGACAGTTATTTATGACCCATGGAATTATAGACATTAGTCCTGTCCAGACGGAGAAAAGTTACCCTAGGGTAAAGGTGGTGTTAAGAGCTAGTCGGGGTAAGTATAGCGGGCCAAGCATGCCACTATCCGTACAACTATACAACTATTCGACTATACATCTATCCAGCCGGCCAACTATCTATACCCTGTGCCCCCCTGAATCCGCTACTGGTATAGTTGTATAGATGTACAGTTTCCTGCGTTCTGATTGGCCGGCTGGATAGGCGTACAGTCGTATAGTTGTATAGTTGTACGGATAGTGGCATGCTTGGCCCGCCATATACCCCGCCATATTTACCCCGACTAGCTCTTAACACCACCTTTACCCTAGGGTAACTTGCCTCCGTCTGGACAAGATTATTTACTGAATCTCCTTGCATTAATATATTTCACTTCATTTGAATCAGATTATATGCAAATGTAAGGAGTAAGAAAATACCAGAGCCATAACATCAGTACATGTTTTGTTGCTCCGTTACCGTTCTACTATTTTCCTCTCTATTTTTTCCGCTATCTTTTATTCTTTATTTTCCCCCCTAAATTCACAATTTCTTTGCTACATAATTGTTTCATTTATTGATTATATTAGTATACTTTGTTCAAGATATATTGTAAATCAGCATCTGAGGAACTAACACTTCAACAAGCTCTGCTTCTAGTTAGTTCTTCCTTTCTCGTGCTATTTCTATTAGATTTGTCGTTTCATTGTATATTTTTTGTAATATACGTATTAATTGTATTATGTTTTGCATGAGAAATAAAATCATCATTTGAATTTAAATTTGAATCATTTGAATTTATACATGCATTAGGTATTTATTTCGGAACCTCTAATACAGTTATCTTGTATAAGGTAGACGATAACAATTACTCTATTTCTATCGTGCTTTAAATGCAATGCAAATTGAAAACATTTCAGGGCCTTTAAATGAGCTCATATAGCATGTGGACGATTAAATAAAAACAATTAAAGACCATTAATAGCAGAATTCACTGTTGTTTCCCCAGCTCTGTTTAGCAGTTTACTCGTGGCTTTTCTTTTTTGCACAGTCTAGGCAAATTAACTATTTAACCACTAAAAAACAAACTGAATCTCGAATCAATAATAGGCACGAATGAATATGTTATTAAGAGTTTCTTGTTACTCCTTTTTGCCAGCAAGTTGGGTTTTCTCAAGACCATAGTCAGTAAGTTAGTTATATTGGGTTTCATGTGACTTCTTTCATTTTGGGTATTCATGGCAGTTAATATGGGCAACGCCTTACTGAGGAAACTGTGACCGATGTGGTAAATAATGAGCAGAAACAACCACAAAACATGACAAAAAAAATTATTGTAATTATAATGAAATACAAAATTTATGAATAGTCTAGAATAAGAGTGATGATATTATACAAAAAATGCACATGATTGATGGCGTGACTAGTCGCAATAACCTTACGTGTTAGGAAAAATAAATGACTGGTCACATGTCTGCTTTAAGCCAGTTATTTGATTAAAATCAATGGAACCATTTTATACGGATCAATATACTGATATTTTTATTAATACAAAATTTGAACAGAAATGAACATTACCATGGATAAGCATAGTGGTCATATATCGGAGCTCCCTTAAATTTTTAGTGTAAAAAAATGGTAGGAAGTTTTTACGGAAAATGTTTTTCAAGTTCAAATGGAAGATACCATCAAATTTTAAATTAGAACGTGGCGATGAAAAGAACATTTGAGGAAAAACTCACCCCTTCGGTCCCTGTACTGGGGTTATCGTTGGGCTTTTGTTGTAAACTAGATCGGGCGGAGACAAAACCGTCCCCCTGTAAGATATGAAGTGGAAAGTATTTAATGAGGCCATATTTTAAATAAGAAAACTATTGAACATAGTTAAAACAATTCTACTCAGTACTGCGACTTCCCTTACCAAGAAAAGAACATTCAAGATGAAAATGGAAATTTGAGGTTGAGTAAGAGGTGGAATGAGGGTGGAAGGCGAATGGAAAATACATACAACATAACAAATAACATGTGACAATTGTATGTCTATCATAATTAATATAACATGAGTTTACAGGGAAACATTTCATAAAGCTATCTGATAATGAATGTGTGCACACAGGCTAGTAAATGCCGGTTTCGAAACTTGCCAGGAACAAACTAATTTGAGAAAGAAGCAAAAAATAAGAAAGGAAACAGAGAGGTTTCAATTAGGCTAAATTAAATAAGGTTTTGTGCAAATATCTTAAGCAAGACATCTTCGGAAGCATGAACTGCAGTTCCTTTTTTTTTCATGAAAAAGGCGTTCGACAGGTCACATGTGTATGAATTTCATGGTTTAGGCTGTTGACAATAGAAGCAAGAATTTCAAGCGAAGCATTTACAGCACAATTAAACCGGCTTCGACACTTTCAGCCTAACGAAATTCTAGAGCTGCGCGTGATCTAGTCGTGTTAATGTAAAGGAGAACAAATCAGATACTTTTTAAGCATTTGGCATTCGACACTTTTTTCGAATACAACAGTAAAATCTGACTATCAGGCTCTAACAATTATTAAGCATTTGAATATGAACTTAAAGTAGTCCTAACATGTTCCACGAACACATTAGAATTAAATTATTCATGAGAATACCGACAGGAGCTTTCACATTGACAGTTATTTATGACCCATGGAATTATAGACATTAGTCCTGTCCAGACGGAGAAAAGTTACCCTAGGGTAAAGGTGGTGTTAAGAGCTAGTCGGGGTAAGTATAGCGGGCCAAGCATGCCACTATCCGTACAACTATACAACTATTCGACTATACATCTATCCAGCCGGCCAACTATCTATACCCTGTGCCCCCCTGAATCCGCTACTGGTATAGTTGTATAGATGTACAGTTTCCTGCGTTCTGATTGGCCGGCTGGATAGGCGTACAGTCGTATAGTTGTATAGTTGTACGGATAGTGGCATGCTTGGCCCGCCATATACCCCGCCATATTTACCCCGACTAGCTCTTAACACCACCTTTACCCTAGGGTAACTTGCCTCCGTCTGGACAAGATTATTTACTGAATCTCCTTGCATTAATATATTTCACTTCATTTGAATCAGATTATATGCAAATGTAAGGAGTAAGAAAATACCAGAGCCATAACATCAGTACATGTTTTGTTGCTCCGTTACCGTTCAACTATTTTCCTCTCTATTTTTTTCCGCTATCTTTTATTCTTTATTTCCCCCCTAAATTCATAATTTCTTTGCTACATAACAAATAACATATGTCAATTGTATATCTATCATAATTAATATAAACTGAGATTACAGGTGAACTTTCCATGTAACTATCTGATAACAAATGTGTGCACACAGGTTAGTAAAATTGACTCATCATCATAAATATCAATATTTTCATCATTATAATAATTATTATTAGTAGTATTATTATCATCATTTGTATTATTATTATTATCATTATCATTATCATCACTGATCATTATTATTGTTATTTTTGCTTGACTGGAATGTTTGGTTTCCTCATTTATGAAGAGTAAATGATATTTGCTATCATAGGTTATCACTACTATTGTGGTTATACTGAGTACAAGGATAGAAGTATTGATACTGAATCCTTGTATTTAAAACAGACGCACAATTTTTATTATTTTGAAGGCAGGGTTAATAATTGGAACAGATGTACTTAAAAAAGCTTTCAGGTCGTTCTGGGGAAAACCCTTCACCTTTTCTTTCCAAGAATCCAAAAGTTGTTGTTCCTGAATGAATGAAATTGGCAGCTCGTTTTAGTGATTATTTTCTTGAATGGACAATGCTTCACTTTACAATAACTTATATGTAAGAGTGTAAATCGCTTTTTATATCCCCACCCGCATACAGTCGCATCGGGGGCAATTCGTGAAGTAATTCTGTTTTTTATCTCCCCACTCTTTGTTCCCTGTGTCGGTTCTTGGTCAAGCAACTTGGGTTTCCTGAATAAAATATAATCGGTGGGTTAATTATATTGGGTCTCATGTGAATATTTTCAATTTTGGGTATTCATGGCAGATAATATAGGCAACGCATCTAACATTTGATGGCCGTATAAGACATCCATAGGGGCATCCAAATATATCAACGTTTTAAAGAATTTCCCAAAACTTTGTATTACATTTGTAAGTCAAGATAATCGTAAAGAGGTCTGTTTTAACCCTTCAAGGGTCTTCAAATGTCCGGGCATGACGATTCTGAAGCGAGAAGAGGATTTGAAGCTGCGTGAGGAGCTACGTAGGAAAAGGCTGAATGACCCAAACTGGACAATAAGGAGAAAAGGTTTTTCCTAAAGACTCGGTGACCTATACTAGATTAAGAGATTTGCACCGCACCCTTGGGTTTCGTCAAGAAAATATTCGATCGGTTAATTATAATGGGTCTCATGTGAATATTTTCAATTTGTGGGTATTCATGGCAGATAATATTGGCAACGCATCTAACATTGGATGGCCGTATAAGACATCCACAGGGGCATCCAAATATATCAACATTTTAAAGAACCACTATCCAGCCAATTTTTGCAATTTACCAAAACTTTGTATTACATTTGTAAGTCAAGATAATCGTTAAGGGGTCTGTTTTAACCCTTCAAGGGATTTCAAATGTCCGGGCATGACGATTCTGCAGCGATAAGAGGATTTGAAGCTGCGTGAGGAGCTACGTAGGAAAAGGCTGATTGACCCAAACTTGACAATAAGGAGAAAAGGTTTTTCCTATAGACTCGTTTACCACCAGGAGGGGAGTTATTTAGTACAAGATGAAGAGATTTGCACCCCACCCTTGGGTTTCGTCAAGAAAATATTCGATGGGTTAATTATATTGGGTCTCATGTGAATATTTTCAATTTTTGGGTAGTCATCGCATATAATACGGGCAATGCCTTACTTAGGAAATTAAATGATGAGCAGAAACAACCACAAAACGTGACAAAGAAAAATTATTGTAATTAAAATGGAATACGAACTTTATAAAATACAAATAATAGATATGCGTGAGAGCGTGACCGGTCGTGATAAACGTATGTGTTGGGAAATATAAATTTCTGGTGACATGTCCGCTCCAATCAAATTCTTTTCGATTCAATTCAATTCAATTCAAAAATGGTAAATGTAATTTTACACGAAAAGCAATAGAAGCTGGATTATTTATGTTTACATGTTGATATGATGTATGCATCTGCCTGTCTCGAAAGACAATAGAAAATTGCGCTAGTTACATGTACATGTATACTATAGTTAATTTCTTGGTCTGCAGCTCTGCTATGACTAACCAGTCCAATCCTAGAGAGGCAGGTTCTGTTGCAGTTGCTGCAGACAAATGTCATTTGTGGCTGTGCTGTTGAAGCCGTAGGTCTTTCCTTTCTTTGTTGTCTTTTCTCCTCCCACTGCTCTACTCTCCTCTGATCACTCCTCTGTAAACCTCACTTCACAACGCGTCTCCATTTGGGGCGGTCTGAAGCATAGGATTCCCAGTTTGTAGGGTTGATTTCACTGGCCTGCATATCCCTCTAGCACACATCCTTGAAGGTCTTCCAGCAGCCCTGGTCCCGGTCGCTAACTCTCCGTACATAATGTCTTTTGGAATGCGGCCATCTTTCATTCGACTGACATGACCAAGCCATCTCAGTCGTCGCTGTGTTAGAAGAGCGTAGATGGTCATCATTCTTGAGGACATCCTTGTTTGGAACGTGGTCCTGCCGCTTTGACGTTTCATTAAATTATTAAAGAAAGAAGACGATTCGTTGAACCGTTCTTGACTCTTTAGAGTCGAGAACGGTATCCTTTCTCTAATAATTTAATGAAACGTCATAGCTTTCGCGCTTCGCGCGGGAGGGGCGAAACAAGAATTAAAAGTCAGGAACGGTACAACGAATCGTCTTCTTCCTCTAATCATTTAATGAAACGTCAAAGCTTCGCGCGAAAGGGGTGAAACTGAATTCAGACAAGGATTTACAGTCGAGAACGGTACAACGAATCGTCTTCTTTCTTTAATAATGTAATGAAGCGTCAAAGCTTCGTGCGGAAGGGGTTAAACTGAATTCAGACAAGGATTTAGAGTCAAGAACGGTATCCTTTCTCTGATGATTTAATGAAACTTCAAAGCTTCCGCGCTTCGCGCGGCGGGGTGAAACTGAATTCAGACAAGGATTTAGAGTCGAGAACGAGTACAACGAATCGTCTTCTTTCTCTGATAATTTAATAAAACTTCAAAGCTTCCGCGCTTCGCGCGGGAGGGGGGGAACTGAGTTTATACAAGGATTAAGAGTCGAGAACGGTACAACGAATCGTCTTCTTTCTTTAATAATTTAATGAAACGTCAAAGCTTCCGCGCTTCGCGCGGAAGGGGTGAAACTGAATTTAGACAAGGACTTACAGTCGAGAACGGTACAACGAATCGTCTTCTTTCTTTAATAATTTAATGAAACGTCAAAGCTTCCGCGCTTTGCGCGGGAGGGGGGAAACTGAATTCAGACAAGGATTAAGAGTCGAGAACGGTAACAACGAATCGTCTTCTAGGAAGAAGACAACTTTAGACTGATTTGCAGTTTGCTCGACATTTATTCCGCTCCGAAACTAGGAGTCCTTTTCCTCAAAACATGTAAAGTAGGAAAGTCAAAGTAAAACAAGTAACATGCATAAAAGCAATAACAAAATCTTATAACCACAATAAAGAGGGTCCACCATAAACAATTCGACAATAATGTATAAACGTGATATGATTCAACAATCTTAAGGGTACATGTACCATGAGTGAAACTCAAAATTGTAGGGATCTCCGGTCACGTGATCAGCGGAGGATAGTAACTCCTTCCGATCACCCCAGGTCCCTGGGGTTTACGTGACCTGCCGGTAGGATAGTATCTCCTACGGATGATCCCCACAACTTTTCAATACTCACAAAATCATCAATGCATAAATAACATAGTTATGGAAACACTATATTTGTGGGATCTCGAGTCACGCGATCAGCGGAAGGATAGTAATTCCTCCGATCACCCCAGGTCCCTGGGGTTTACGTGACCTGCCGGTAGGATAGTATCTCCTACGGATGATCCCCACAACTTTTCAATACTCACAAAATCATCAATGCATAAATAACATAGTTATGGAAACACTATATTTGTGGGGTCTCGAGTCACGCGATCAGCGGAAGGGTAGTAACTCCTCCGATCACCCCAGATACCTGGGGTTTACGTGACCCACCGACAGGATAGTATCTCCTGCAGTATCCCCAATGTTATCCCGGTGCTACTATACCAGCGCATATATAAGAAGTGGTGATAATCGGAACCAACCATGGAATAATCACGAGTAAAAGAAATCCTCCACCCACATTTTTTTTTTTTTTTTTTTTGTGTGGGGTGTTACACCCACAAATGTAATAACGCCCACAAATGTAATAACGCCCACAAATGTAATAACACTTTACCCACAAATGTAATAACACCCACAAATGTAATAACACTTTACCCACAAATGTAATAAATTTCACCCACAAATGTAATAACCACTTTACCCACAAATGTAATAATTTTGAATCACCCACAAATGTAATAATGACTTTACCCACAAATGTAATAAATTTGAAGGGATATTTTGTCGAATTTGTTCAAAACTAAAACCCTGTAATAAAGCATGGGTATAGCGCGCAGTCTTTACTCCAGACCCGGTTATTTCAAAAATTTAAAAATCTTCAAAACTAAGACCCCATAATCCTTTTCCTGTGGAATAACATGAGAATCGAGCGTAGTCTTTCCTCCAGACCCGGTCATTTCAAAAATAAAAACAATAAAAAACAAAACAAAAAATTCAAATCTAAGACCCAACAATCCTCCAAACTAAGACCCTGTAATAAAGCATGGGTTTAGAGCGTTGTCTTTACTCCACACCCGGTTATTTCAAAAATAAAATAAAACAAAACAAAACAAAACATTAACTTTAAAACTAAGGCTCCACCATCTTCCAAACTATAAGACCCTGTGATAAAGCATGGGTTTAGAGCGTAGTCTTTACTCCAGACCCGTTTAATTTTTTTTTAATCTTCAAAACTAAGACCCCATCATCTTATTCATGTGGAATAACATGAGTATTGAACGTAGTCTTTCCTCTAGACTCGGTTATTTCAAAAACAAAACAAAACAAAAACAAAAACAAAAACTTTAAAATTAAGACCCACCATCTTCCAAACTAAGATCCTGTAATAAAGCATGGGTTTAGAGCATAGTTGTTCTTCCAGACCCGGTTATTTCAAAAATAAAAACAATAAAAAACAAAACAGAAAATTCAAATCTAAGACCCAACAATCCTCCAAACTAAGACCCTGTAATAAAGCATGGGTTTAGAGTGTTGTCTTTACTCCACACCCGGTTATTTCAAAAATAAAACAAAACAAAACAAAACAAAACATTAACTTTAAAACTAAGGCCCCACCATCTTCCAAACTATAAGACCCTGTGATAAAGCATGGGTTTAGAGGAAGTCTTCAAAACTAAGACCCCATCATCTTATTCCTGTGGAATAACATGAGTATTGAGCGTAGTCTTTCCTCCAGACCCGGTTATTCAAAAGTTTAAAAAAAAAAACATTTAAACTAAGACCCCACCATCTTCCAAACTAAGACCCGGTAATAAAGCATGGGTTTAGACCGTAGTTTTTCTTCCAGACCCGGTTATTTCAAAACTGTTTAAAAATCTTCAAAATTAAGACCCCATCATCTTATTCCTGTGGAAGAACGTTGTTGTTGTTGTTGTTTTTGTTTTATTGGCGTGTTTCATTCAATTATGAATATTTACGCCGAATTCAAATCACATTAATTAAATTTAAGAGGAGCAGGAGAAAGAAAGAAAAAAATCTACGCTGCTCAATTTTTCGCAATTTTGGAGATCCCAGACAGGCTGTCAGCATAAATCGTTGACTATTATGTTTGTATCTTCTGGCCAGCCCGGTTCGGTACATTGAACAGGCTTCTCGGCTTGCATGTATGCGTATGCGCAGCCTAGGCCCCTCAATACCAACCATGACTATGCGATGCCTGTCGGTGGGATTGTCTCCTTTCCGGGAAATAAGACAAAACAAAAGAAAAAGAAGAAGAAATGGATTGCATTATATGATTTAAACTGAAAATCAAGTTTCAAAATCTCAAATTATGCAGACATTCTGGGCTTTGTGCAAGGTGCAGTTAGTAAAGTGACATACCTTTCCTGAATTGAGTATTGAGCGTAGTCTTTCCTCCAGACCCGGTTATTCAAAAGTTACAAAAAACAACAAACAAAACAAAACAAAACAAAACAAAACAAAAACCTTTTAAACTAAAACCCCTCCATCTTCCAAATTAAGACCCGGTAATAAAGCATGGGATTAGAGCGAAGTCTTTACTTCAGACTCGGTTATTTAGAAAAAATGAAAAATCTTCAAACTAAGACCTCACCATCTCATTCCTGTGGAATAACATGGGTATAGGGCGTAGTCTTTCCTCCAGACCCGGTTATTTCAAAAGAAATAGAAATTTAAACAAATCTTCGAAACTAAGACCCACCATCTTATTCCTCTTTTTTTTCATTTAAAAATAAATTACATTATTACATATGTGGATACAACACGTCACAAATAAATGATTGGTCGGCGGTCACACGAACTGACGAATCAGTCAAAATGGTCCATATATATAACACACAGAGGAGGGACCGATTCGATGGTTCGATGACCTTAAACGTATTTAAATATTGACGCTGATTGTTTTATGCATGTGATTATGAAATATGTTCACGATATGTAACATATATATATATATATGTACGCTATTAGTGACATTGAAACGTTGGATTGCGATGTTATATTTTCATGAGTGCGTGAATGAATTACCTTTCTTCATGTGATGAACGTATCAATTACTTATACTGAAGACTACCAATTGGTACGCGGTACACGGTGTGAATTCATGAGAACGAAATTTATTCAAAGGCAAATACAAACAAAACACATTTATATTACAGTTTTCCCTACTTCTGAAACACTCAAGCAGCTATATAAACAAGAACAAGTCTGAAATGATAATCGGTTAACAAGCAAATAACAACGCATACTTTCATATAACAAATCATAAATAGCTGTATAACGAGATCACGCGAAACATATTTGCATGTTTTGAATGAACGATTGCAGAACCCTTTGACTGATAAAATATCTATATACTCTCTCAATCAATGTGAGTAAATTGCAGAGGTTATGGTTTTATAGTGATGCAATGATGGATACATAGATTTTGTAAGATAGAAAGTATTTTATTCCAAACGAATGAAGAGGTTGTTTCATTAATATACAGACGGTAACAGAACCAAAATAATTATTACGTATAAAAGGTGGAGTAACTCACATGTCTTTTACAAGCAAACAAGGTTATAATTTGGGCAATATTGAACCTGATAACATCAACTGAACTTGATATAAAACGCAAACAACCTAACACGTGACAATTCTTCTAAGCTAGGAAAACAAGAGAACAAGATGCCGAAATACTAAATGTACCTGGCTTTCTGTAACTTAGTATTCGTCAATATAAAACTACTTAACTCGTACAACTCCAAAAGTTTTTCAGTAATACTTTTCAGATGCTTCAAGAGTAGACGGAGTTGAAATGAAGTATGACTGATCAAATTAAACGGGTCTGGAGTAAAGACTACGCTCTAAACCCATGCTTTATCACAGGGTCTTATAGTTTGGAAGATGGTGGGGCCTTAGTTTTAAAGTTAATGTTTTGTTTTGTTTTGTTTTGTTTTATTTTGAAATAACCGGGTGTGGAGTAAAGACAACGCTCTAAACCCATGCTTTATTACAGGGTCTTAGTTTGGAGGATTGTTGGGTCTTAGATTTGAATTTTTGTTTTGTTTTTTTATTGTTTTTATTTTGAAATAACCGGGTCTGGAAGAAAAACTACGCTCTAAACCCATGCTTTATTACCGGGTCTTAGTTTGGAAGATGGTGGGGTCTTAGTTTAAAAGTTTTTGTTTGTTTTTACTTTTGAATAACCGGGTCTGGAGGAAAGACTTCGCTCAATACTCGTGTTATTCCACAGGAATAAGATGATGGGGTCTTAGTTTTGAAGATTTTTTTAATGAAACGGGTGTGGAGTAAAGACTACGCTCTAAACCCATGCTTTATCACAGGGTCTTAGTTTGGAAGATGGTGGAGCCTTAGTTTTAAAGTTAATGTTTTGTTTTGTTTTGTTTTATTTTATTTTTGAAATAACCGGGTGTGGAGTAAAGACAACGCTCGATTCTCATGTTATTCCACAGGAAAAGGATTATGGGGTCTTAGTTTTGAAGATTTTTTTAAATTTTTGAAATAACCGGGTCTGGAGTAAAGACTGCGCGCTATACCCATGCTTTATTACAGGGTTTTAGTTTTGAACAAATTCGACAAAATATCCCTTCAAATTTATTACATTTGTGGGTAAAGTCATTATTACATTTGTGGGTGATTCAAAATTATTACATTTGTGGGTAAAGTGGTTATTACATTTGTGGGTGAAATTTATTACATTTGTGGGTAAAGTGTTATTACATTTGTGGGTGTTATTACATTTGTGGGTAAAGTGTTATTACATTTGTGGGCGTTATTACATTTGTGGGCGTTATTACATTTGTGGGTGTAACAGGGGTTGGGCGTGGTTTGCCATGGTTGCTTCCTTACCATCTATGGACCCATGCTGTTTAACTAACTATTATCATGTATTTATCATGGATTCAATCCGTAACATATTGTAATCTTATGTTATTATTCCTCCTGCTAGCCAGACAGTGATAGAGGCGAAAACCCGACAATATTGCCATTGTGGCTTAGTTTAACGAGCAAAATAATTATATTTCCTTTGTCGGGGAAAATTCCCCTATGGCCCACTTTGTAGTTCTGAGGCTACTGTGCGACCGAGTGGCTCTGACTCCACCCTCTGCTAGCTTAACAATTATGTACGACGTATACTAGTACATCAAAATCAATCATTAATTTAAATATGGTTCTAGTTTGTCAGCAATTAAATAAGTTTCAAGTTTAATGTGAATCCCAAAATGAAGGCGTATATATCTGAATATGTAACTCACGTTACAACACGCTGTTCCTCAACTTTTTGTGTTATAATAATTCCATTGTCACATCGAACCCAGTCTGTCCGAGATTCCACAAGGCTCATTAATAGCCGAATTAGTGTTATTGTCCCGTTTCCGTGGATGTAAATGTTCTATTCATGTGTACCCAAGCCCGAGTCTATTCCTTCTTGGAAGTTATCGATGAGAGCGTCGGATCCTCTGTCGGACAGGTGTACCCCATCTCTTAAAAATAAACTGTGATTGGATGGATCCAACTGATGAGCAATAACTGACGCATTCGGCAGCCGGGCTATTAATCTCCTCGCGTACTTGTTGAGCGATTTCCTGACCCCATCCATGGCGTCTTGTGATGTTCGATGACCACGACTGCTATGATAGAATAGGCGTGGGATGATGGTCGACCAGGCGATGTGCGTACGAGGCATGGCTGTCCGAAGGGTTTGAAGAGCCATATCGATCGCGATTCTGCATTGGCAGGCATCATTCAGGCCCAAGTTATTTGTTCCCAGATGCACGATTACTAGCGCAGGTGCTCGTTGGTTGTATCTCAACCTGTTCTCCACCAGGCGCGGAAGGTCTTGTAACGTCGCTCCTCCCTGACCGTGCCATTGGACCGTCCCTCTTGCTCTTCCCAGATCTTGGCGGTTGAGCATGCTCGCCCTCTGCTTGGCACGTCTGACCAAGCTGTCGCCTACGATCCAGATCCTGTCGCCGGTTGTCTCTGAAACAGGATGGAAAAAACTCCCCAAAGTAATGTGTTCTATATTCATATTCATATCATCATACACGCGGGCTACTTATTCTCCCACTTATAATTTACTATGAAAGTATGTGATAGTAGGTTTCCATTAAAAGGAAAAAGGAAGGAATGATCGTTCCTCTGTGTTACATGTAAAACCTAGCAGCGATGGGGGTTACGACAATATTAATGATTGGGGGAGTCTAATCAGGATAGTAACTCCTGGTTGATCCTCCAGTCCCATTCTGGTTATTAACATGAGCACTTCACATAATTGATCTGCACTACTTTAGTCCCCAGTCTATCAGTGACCGGAAACAAGGGCGACTGATCTGTGTTATATGTGTGTGCACCACTGTGCTCCCCCCTTGTATCCCAGGCAGTAGCGCCTGACTGAGTCGGTTGCCCGACACTGCTTGCCCGTGTGGGAGGATGGGCTTCATTATCCCTCAAATTATGACTAGCTCTAGGCCTAGTGTCACTCTCGTTGTGTGTAGTTTGTAATTGAAAGCCAGCGTGTAGGCTACCGGTGTTTGGTACAATCGAGGGGAAGGAAACCACCAAGTTGCTTTCCTCTCGCTTTCAAGATTGTTAGATCTATGTCTTGTTGTTTCACTAAATTGTGATATTTCTGGTAGATGTGATTGCATAGCTACGTCTACCTCACCTTGCATTGGCTGTGCATGTGAAGGCGGCTGGCTTGATGACTGGTTCGCTCCAGTTGTCTCGTTTCCACTGTATTGTGGTCCGTCAGTCTCCGGAGCCGGGTTTATGCTGGTAGTGGCTGAGCGTCCACTGCTGGGGTTACCGCTCGAGTGTCTCGCCCGTTTTGGCCGCCCCGCCCGCCGGGGAGTTGAGGTGCCGAGTACGTCTTGAGTGGTGTCGTTGCTAGACTGCCTTAATCTTGTAGACTGTCTAGGCCTAGCAATCTTTGGTTGGCGGGCCACCCGGCTCTGGCTTGATTTCCGCTTTCCCATCTTTCGATATACTGGGATTTCCTCTCGTTATTTAGACTTATCTGTATACTCAATTGTAGAGCCTTCTCGAAAAGGACTTCTCCGAGCGGAGATAAAGTCGAAAGTGAGAAAATCTTGCACACGGCGTTCCCACGCTTACTGCGCGCATAACTCCACCGTTGTAGATTCACTGGCTGTGCGCATTTTCGGTTTCTTTACAGAGGTAAATTTCACATGTCGCTGTCCCACAAAGGCACCGCTTAAACAGCTGTAAAAGGCGCGCGCTATTTCTGGCCTATGCCAGCAATTGTTTTGTCTATCCTTGACTCTCCCAGAATGACTCTGATCATTTATTATGATCACGTTATTCTTTCTCTTAATAAAAAAAAACACGTCACAGCTTCTGCGCTTCGCGCGGGAAGGGGGAACTGAGTTTATACAAGGATTAAGAGTCGATAACGGTACAACGAATCGTCTTCTTACTTTAATAATGTAATAAAACGTCAAAGCTTCAGCGCTTCGCGCGGAAGGGGTTTAACTGAATTCAGACAAGGATTTAGAGTCAAGAACGGTATCCTTTCTCTGATGATTTAATGAAACTTCAAAGCTTCCGCGCTTCGCGCGGAGGGGTGAAACTAAATTCAGACAAGGATTTACAGTCGAGAACGGTATCCTTTCTCTAATACTTTAATGAAACGTCATAGCTTCTGCGCTTCGCGCGGGAGGGGCGAAACAAGAATTAAAAGTCAGGAACGGTACAACGAATCTTCTACTTCCTCTAATAATTTAATGAAACGTCAAAGCTTCGCGCGGAAGGGGTTAAACTGAATTCAGACAAGGATTTAGAGTCAAGAACGGTATCCTTTCTCTGATGATTTAATGAAACTTCAAAGCTTCCGCGCTTCGCGCGGAGGGGTGAAACTGAATTCAGACAAGGATTTAGAGCCGAAGCGTAAAATTGAAGAGCTGCAAAAATCCTATCTACCGGCGAAATCGGGTTGTTGGTATTGCCCTTTGGAGCAATATCATCAAACAGTAGTTCAGTTATGTAGTTGATTCCTTCTCGATTAAACCGATATCTCTTGATCAACTCGACATCATTATATTTGTCAAGAGGATGTACACGATCTTGAACCAAGTGGTGACGAAGTGCTCGCTGATAGTGTTCGTGAATGCGATTGAAGGCTGCCATGTCAACACAACTTGCTCCTACGAGTACCTGTGTAGCTTATGAGGATTTAGCTTAAGTGTCCTAATTTATATTCCTATGTTTGAGCCAATTACTTAGCCAAAAAGAGAGATTTGAATACTAACCTTGCTTAAGTAAAATACTTAAGTCATTTACTAAAACAAAATCATACTTTACTTAGTAAAACACTTAGCCACAATTGAATCTCAATTGTGGCTAAGTAATTTACTTAAGCCAAATACTAAGTAAAAAGCTCAAATTTTGTACTTAAGTATTGAATTGAATACGGCCCCTGGCTACGCGCTTGCTGGGTCGGACAAACCTTGAGCTTGTTCGACCTGGCATGGCAACGGCAGACTGATGTACGCGAAATGGGCCTTGGCGGGGAGACCCGGGCGCGCGCGTCTTTTGTCTCTCTGGGAGCAGAAATGTGCAGGATTTGATGCACGCTGATGATGTTCTAGTACCTAATTTCTACTTGGATTCTCGCTCAACAAGCCTAGCTTTTCTGAGATTCCCTTTTCCCCCCTCTCAGTTAAATCAAGCAATATAAAATATGTTGTCTTATTCTCAAACTTAAGTGTAATCTGTAAACTTATTTTATTACGTACATACTTATCAGTATTTAGCTACTTGTATAATTCATTTGTTCTATCATATATTGTAATACTGTATGGTTTATATATGTAATTTTAATTTGTGGATATTTGAGTGGAAAAAAATCAAATCAAATCAACAACAAAAACTCCAGCACCCAAAAACCTTTATCACCCACACGAAGTATTAAGAGGGCATTTCAAAAAAACTACATCAAATACACAGTTGCTGGCCACTCTCATTCCAACCGAGTGGTCCAACCATGAAAAAATTAACCGGAAAAAGTAGTATCCACTTTCAAGAGCCAATTAAGGGCCCTCCCTTTGGAATAGAGGGTTAATCTACCAAGTATGCATGTATACCAAGTAAGTATTGTTCGAGATTTATGAGATTTGTGGGGGATCTGTTTCATTATTATTGTTGTTATTATTATCATTAGTAGTAGTAGTAGTAGTAGAAGTAGTAGTAGAAGTAGTAGTAGTAGTAGTAGTAGTAGTAGTAGTAGTAGTAGTATCGTCATGACGATAATCATTGTTACTGTTAATTTATTATCACTATTATTATTATTATTATTATTATTATTATTATTATTATTATTACTTTTATTATTGTTTGGTTCTTTTTTATTCCTACTCTTTTTCTTATTTTTCTTAGCATTACTACTACTAGAAGTACTAGTCGCAATAGTAGTGTAGACAGAAAGACAGTTAGGAAAGGGAAAAACAAAAATACATACGTACCTCATGTTTATCTCTCTCTTCTTTCTCCTTTTCTTTAATTAGTTCCATCAGCCGGCTGGCCACTGTTTCGTCGGACATTGCTTTTTTCGCTAGCTATTTTAGGATTGGAGACAATTAGAGGCAAATGCTTGAAATCACCTACATTTGATTTGACAGATTAGTTGTTAATATATATTGAAATTAGGCATCAAATCTATATCTATCGATGGGTCAGATTTCACCCTTGTCGAGTAAGAACAAAAAGCGAATATTTATGTTTGTTGATTAAACTGTACCAAATATTGAGTAAAATTTACCAAATGTACTACAAAAACCAATGCACATTCTTTATTGAAATGTAAGTTTCTGTTTACCCTAAATTGTTAAGGGTTTGAATCCTAGCCCGACACTAATGCCCTTTGGCAAGACATTAATCCACATTTGCCACTCTCCATCCAGGTGTAAACGAGTACCGAACAATTACTGGTATAATAATAACTCTACTACCCCTAGAAATATATCATTGTTCTATTGATAGTTATGAAGTTTCCCTTTGGGAAACAAAGTTATTATCATTGTTATTATGACTATTATTATTATCATCATTATTATTATCATCATCATCATTTTTATTACTATTGCAATCATTATTTCTGTTATTATTGCTTGACTGGAATGTTTACTTTCCTCATTAAAAAAATTGAGGAAACCACAGTGCTGTTATAGGTTATCACTACTGTTGTGGTTATACTGAGTACACGCATAGGAGTGTCAATAATATGGATCCGCGTATATACAATGAAAAAACCACAACATAACAAACAACATATGACAATTGTATGTCTATCATAATTAATATAAAATGACTTTACGGGTGAACTTTTCATGTAACTATCTGATAAGCAAATGTGTGCATACAGGCTAGTAAAACTGCCTCATCATCATTAATATTGATATTATCAGTATTATTATTATCAGTATTATTATTATTATCGCTAGTATAATTAGTATTATTATCATCATCATCATCATCATTATTATTGTTATTGCTTGACTGAAATGCTTAGTTTCCTCATTTTCGAAGAGTAAATCACAGCGCTATTATAGGTTATCAGTACTGTTGTGGTTATACTGAGTACAAGTATAGAAGGGTTAATACTGAATCCTTGTATATAAAAGAGGTGCACAATTGCCACATTGTTATTATTTTGAAGGTAGGGTAATTGGAACAGATGTACTTACATAATTTGGCAGCTGTTTCCCGAGAACATATATTTTTTTCTTCTTCGAAAATACGTTATAAGGTTGTGGTTTCTGAATGAATGAAATCAACAGCTTAATTCAGTGATTTTTTTTTGGGAATGGACAATGCTTCACCTTACAATAACTTATATGTAAGAGTGTAAGCGTTTGTGCATATACCCACCCGCATACAGTCGTATCGGGGGCAATTCGTGAAGTAATTCTGACTTTATCTACCCACTCTTTGTCCAGCAACTTGGGTTTCCTCAAGAAAAAAATTATCGGTAGGTTAATCATATTGGGTCTCATGTTAATATTTTCAATTTTTGGGTAGTCATGGCAGTTAATATGGGCAACGCCTTACTTAGGAAATTGTTACCGATGTATTAATTAATGAGCAGGAACAACCACAAAACATGACAAAGAAAAATTATTGTAATTGTAAATGAATATACATTTTTTAAATAGTCTCAATAAGAATGATTATAATTTACAAATTATACATATGCGTGAGGGCGTGACCGGTCGTGATAGCCTTACAAGTTAGGAAAATATAAATTACTGGACACAATTCCGCCGTGAGCCAATTATTTGATAAAGATCTATGGAGTCCTTTTATAATGATCAATAAATTACCTATTTTCAATTATACATATTGTTAATCAAAATGAATTATACCATGGCCATGGATAAACACAGTGGTCATATGCCCATTGACATTTTTAGTGTTATAACAATCACAAGAAGTTTTACGGAAAAGGGAAGATACTATCATATTTTAAATTAATACATGGCGATGAGAAGAAAGGTTTAGCAAAAACTCACGCGGTCGGTACTTGAGATGGGCTTATCGTCAGGCTGCTGACGTGTATTAGATACGGCGGAGTCAATATCGTCCTTCTGCAAGGAATGAAGTGAAAAGTATTTGAGGCCATATTTTAAATAAGAAAACTATACAGCATATAAAACAATTCTATTCGGGACTGCGACTTTCCTTATCATACCAAGAAAATAAAATTTAAGATGAAAATGGAAATATGAGGTTGAGTAAGAGATGGAATTAGGGCGGAAGGTGAATGGAAGAAAAATAAACAACATAACAAATAACATATGACAATTGTATTTCCATCATAATTAATATAAAATGAGATAACAGGTGAACTTTTCATGTAACTATCTGATAACAAATGTATGCACACAGGCTAGAAAAATTGACTCATCATAATTAATATTAATATTATCATCATAATTATAATAATAATGATAATAATAATAATAATTATAATTATTATTATTATGATTAATATTATCATCATCATCATTATTTTTGCTTATTTTTCCTCATTTTGGAAGAGTAAATCACAGTGCTATTATAGGTTATCAATACTGTTGTGGTTATATTGAGTACAAGTATAGAAGTGTTAATACTAAATCCTTGTATTTAAAAGAGGTGCACAATTTTTATTACTTTGAAGGCAGGGTTAATAATTGGAACAGATGTACTCACAAAAGCTCTCAGTACGTTTTCGGTAAAAGTTTCCAATTTTCCTTTCAAAGAATCCAAATCCAAAGGTTGTTGTTCCTGAATGAATGAAATTAGCAGCTCGTTTTAGTGATTATTTTCTTGAATAGACAATGCTTCCCTTTAAAATAACTTATATGTAAGAGTGCAAAGCATGTGTGCATATACCCACCGCATACAGTCGCATCGGGGGCAATTCGTGAAGTAATTCTGTTTTTATCCACCCACTCTTTGTTCCCTGCGTCGGTTCTTTGTCCAGCAACTTGGGTTGCCTCAAGAAAATATTCGGTGGGTTAATTATAGTCGGTCTAATGTGAATATTTTCAATTTTTGGGTAGTCATGGCAGATAATATGGGCATCGCATCTACTATTGAAGGTTGTGGTGGTTATTTTACCTGAGTGCTAAGAAAGCATAAATGCTTGTTAGTAAGCTGAATGGCCGTATAGGCGCTATTTGAAATGTATCGGGAGTACGGTAAATTTTGTTATTCATTTTTTTTCTCGAAAGCAGAAGTGTTTTAGTGGCTACATTTTCTAGTGCTTATAACACATCCATCGGGGCATCCAAGTATATCAAAATTTTAAGGAATCACTATCCGCCAGTTTTCCAAATTTCCCAAAACTTTGTATTACATTTGTAAGTCAATTTGATCATGAAGGGGTCTGTTTTTTCAAATGTCCGGATATGACGATTCTGCAGCGATAAGAGGATTTGAGGCTGCGTGAGGGAGCTACGTAGGAAAAGGCTGAATGACCTAAACTGGGCAATAAGGGGAAAAGGTTTTTCCTACCAGGAGGGGAGTTATTTAGTATAAGATGAAGAGATTTGCACCGCACCCTTGGGTTTCCTCAAGAAAATATTCGGTGGGTTAATTATATTGAGTCTCATGTGAATATTTTCAATTTTTGGGTAGTCATGGCAGATAATAATAGGCAACGCCTTACTTAGGAAATTATGACCGATGTATTAAATGATGAGCAGAAACAACCACAAAACATGACAAAGAACAATTATTGTAATTAAAATGGACTATGAACTTTATAAAAAGTCAAAAATAATAGATGATAATATACAATTAATAGATATGCGTGAGGGCGTGACCGGTCGTGATAAACATACGTGTTGGGAAAAATAAATTTCTGGTGACATGTCCGCTCCAATCAAATTCAATTCGATTCAATTCAATTCAATTCAAAAATGGTAAATGTCATTTTACACGAAAAGCAATAAAAGCTGGATTATTTATGTTTACATGTTGACATGATAAGGTGATAAATACATATAAAAATCGTATTTTTAAATATTGGCACGTTAAAAAGATTGTCGGAAATACATTTAAAATTACATTACACATTAAGAATGGCATGAGTGATGACTGAGGAGTAGACCAGGGGGGCGTTTCATGAAACAATTAGTCGGTGGTTTTCACCGACTAATATCATTTTCACCGACAATTTTATTGTCACCGACTATTTTCCAGGCCTCTGATTGGACAATTTTGGTCGGCCCCGACAGTTGTCGGTGGATAAATGTTGATGAAATGCCCCCAGTACTGTGTTTAAAATTTAACATGTAGTTAAAAAAACATTTAATTATGGTTGATTAGATTAATCAAATATGGTAAAGGGCTGTTTTTGAAGCGTTTGGTTTTGCATTAGAAATGTATGATATGTAAAAACTTGACGTAATGCCGGGTGACTTGCTAAAGATTTTGCAAATTTTCTACACGGTACTAGTCTTTTTCATCAAGTGTACTTAAATTGCATATTTGACATGCAAGTGAATATGACATAAAATTAGAGCCTAAAATAATTTTGAAAACTCTCCGTTGAATTCGTTTGAGACTGTTTTTTATTCAGATGTAAAACTACTATGAAACACTGGGGCGCAATATTCTGGTATTGCTCGTATATAACCTTTGTAGATTAATATTTAATACTTCTTAAATTTCCTCAACATATACATTTTTCTTTTACACCTTTGTATTAGCTCATCAATATAAATTCCACTTCAGATCAGACTGGATGATCACTCCAAGATTTTTAGCACTTTGCCTATTACACAACTCGGTGTCGCTAATAAAGAGAACTTCTGGGTCTGGTGGATTTTTCATGAAACTAACTTGGAGAGTAATACACTTTGATTGATTTAGTGACATATTATTCACAATACACCAAGATTGCACAGAATTAAGTACTGATTGTAATTGCGAGAATATGTTGGTTTCCGACATTGTACTAACGAGAGGTCGTCGACATATTTAAAATACGGTATAGGAAGTTGCTCACATTCATCGTTAACAATAATTTTAAACAAGGATTGGCTCAAGACGTGTACATTGGGGAACACCAGCATGATTAATTTCAACATTTGATAAAACACCGTTTTATTTTGTATTTTGTTTACGAGATTCCCCTAAAACTGGCAATCCAATCTATTATTCAAGGTCTTATATCCATATGAATCATTTTTCTAATCAGAATTTTATGATTCAAGCGATCAAAAGCCTTTCTAAAATCTGTACAAATAACTGTGGACACATATTTAATGTTTTCTGCATTGTTATATAGACTATGTAAAGGACCAACAATATAATGCGTAGTAGAAAGACCAGGTATGTTGCCAAATTGATTCAATTCAATTCAATTCACATCAATTCAATTCAACGATTTATTTGGCTAATGTCATTCAAACATGGATATTTGGTTTGCTCACATGTAAAATAAAAAGGTTTAGACATAGTTTACACAGAACAGAAATGTAATACAAAACATGGATACATTCTGGTGATGACAAAAATGAAATAGCCATGCGTAATACTGTAGAAGTGTCGTGGTCGAGTTGATATGTCACCGGACTGTGGATCGCAAGGTCCACGGTTCAAGTCCCGCCACGGCACTAATGTCCTTTGGCAAGACATTGATCTACACTTGCCACACTCAACCCAGGTGAGGTAAATGGGTACCTGGTAGGATTATTCCTTGAAATGAACTGTGCGCCGATATCGGTAGCCGGAGCTAAAGCTAGGGTAATAATTTCTGAAGCTCTTTGGAAGCACATAGAGACTAAGTATTATGCGCTTCACAAGAACGGACTATTATTATTATTATTATTACTATTCTCATTCATCTGGTTATGGCTTGTTTAGTTTCCTTAAATGTACTATGTCCCATTTGCAGGCCAAAAAATGAAAAGTTTAAATTCCAACGGCATTTGAAAGACAATACTAATTTAGAACTTCCCTAAAAAAAGGGGGCTTGAAAATGTCTTTAAGTGGGAAAATAACGACTATTAGTTGTCGAATCGACTTAGGAGCTATAGAGCCAGTAAGTAATAGTCTGATTTTTCAGACCATTGTACCGAATGGTCGTACGTTTTATGCTGCGCAAAGATTCAATCAGTTTAATTTTGGCCATTACAAGAAGTGGGTTATTGATGTAGACAAATGCTCATGTACCCTTTACAGCTCATTTTATGTATGTTATTACCAAAGATGAAAAAGCCAGTCAGTCACTCAATAGTGTCTGACAGTGAAGTCTAGCAAGTAAACGGGTTTCCTTGCATAATTTGAATATTAGGACACTGCTAACGTTTAAATTTCGCAGATAGGGCATACATGACATATTTATAATTCCTGCAAAGTTCTACAGAATTTGATGTTGGCTGCAAAAGGGACATAGTATCTTTATAAAGTTACGTAATTTTAGTGCCTTCATGCATATAAGTGCATAGATTTTACCTACATACACTTCCATACACAATTTGAAAGAAATCTGTCAAGAAATGATGCAGTTTGAACGCACACTAGAGTACACACAAGATATTTATCAAAATATGACCTTTGACCCTATAAAAGACGAAAAACTGAGGGCAGCATCACCACAAATTATAGGTGTGTAGATTATACCAAGATACACCTCCATACAAAATTTGAAAGAAATCCGTCAAGGACTGTTGCAGTAAGAGCACAAACAAGAATATGACGCGGCGTAACGCTGCTGAATCCAAAGTACCCTCTGGCATACTGCCGGTGGATACAATTAACCGTGACTTTCGCAACTTTCTCTAGGAATCTGACCACAATTTAAATGATTGGTTCTTAATTTATGATTATTAAACCGATTTCTTCTCGGCTGAATTATAACTGGTATTGAGCGTGGTGATTCATCATCTGCTAAAAACATCATGGACTCCTTCATCCTCTTTTTTTCTGTCATTCAAAGTCCTACCAATGACTGCATTGTCTTTTTGATTTTCAATGTGCCATTCCGTTTCGAATTGATGCAATGTTGAAATGACGCTTGTCTGTGAAAATAGCATTGATTGTTGTTTTTGCTCGAATTTGATATTTGTGGCACTTGTTAGAAGAATTGATTTAATACTTTCAAAGGATTCACTTCAGCGATACAGCAACGTTTGTTGTTTGTTACAAGTCCGGTATGTGTTACTTAATATCTATTCATTTTATTTAAGAAAAGTAAGTGTTTGTCATTGCTGCATTGCATGATATCAGATATTATACAAGTGATCATGTACATACCTGTGAACTACTATGGAGCAGTGAAGTAGAAGTAGAATCCGCGTTGCAAGAAGCATTCGGGTCCATCTTGGTAGTACTATCTTGAGCCCTCTGTTTGCTGGTGTTTGCCGAGCTTCTTTGTTGTAACTGGTAATATATTAATTACAAATCAATTTTAAATCATATCTAAATAAAGGGTAAAATCCGGACCCCGGGTAACTTGATTTCACTACATACCGATCGAAGCAGAAGAATCAGAATATTTTTCAAATTTTTTTTAATAGAGGAAAATTGGACTTCTTGTTTTAATTTGTTACCAACTGACAACCCACTGAAAAACTATGGAAAAGTAGGAAAATCTCTTGCCAATTATAAATTAGGCCATGAGTTTGTGACATCATTCTTTACCCCTTCACTGATTGTTTTAGTTGACCAAGTTGATAATTTGTTGAGGAATTTCCATAGTACTTCCATATATTTTCCCTATATCATTAGCAAATTAATAGTTTGCTAATCAGTTGTCCGATCCATATACTAAGATGAGGAAACCACAAAGAGTCAAACTTCCTACATGGACTTATTTTGGGAAGAAAGATAATTTTTCCTCCAAATTTGTCTATATATCATGCGCTTCCAGGGTGCAATCGTACAACCATTGATTCATAACTACGGTTATGACAAAAGTTGATTAATTTTGTTTTTCTTGAGCGAAAATCTGTCAGGAGGGGCACATTACACCGTTGCACATCTTTCAAATTACCAAGTGGCTTATACATTCTGACAGGTAATTCTATATTTCCTCCTGCGACAATTATAGTCTTATTGTTGCAATTTGGTTTAAGGTTAGGTTTAGCATGATAAGGGTTAACGTTGGGGTAACATAATAGCGTTGGTTGAAGTTTTCGGTTAGTGCAGGAAATGGACCCGGATCAATTGACATAGAAGCGATTGTCGTACAACCGTTTAGACAAGCTAAGTCATAATCAGGTTTCAACTGCAGTTTTTACCGATTGCTGAGATGTGTTAGTGGGCACGGTACTGCGGTCATAGTATTGTACAGTAGATAGATTCTCCGGAAGGATATGAATATTTTTATTTTAATATAAATTTGTCCTTATTAAATCAGCTTATACATTTTAATCTTTGAATGAGGGTTATAAATCAAACATACATTGTACCATACACTCTTTTCTTTCTAAAAATTCAGTAAATTAAGGATTCGTTTTGGCGATTGGCATATATAGTTACTATTTCCTTCGGGGTGCATCCCTCAGAATATAGCATGGCATAGTTTGATTCTTTGTTCAAATCACTGAGACGATCCTGGAAATGGGAATGCCGATAGCTTTATTGATCTTTGGTTTTTAGTTTAAAGAAAGACTTCGTAAAGACGCGCCAAATGATTAATTTTGCTTCGTCAGAAAGATCTTTGTAGATTTTACAGAAGAATCAATTATAAACATTTACAGCTAAATATGGATGGTCTCATATACCAAGTGTACGAGGTTTAACATGTAATATAACTTATTGATCTCTCCACATTCCTGTAAATAGGTCTGGAATATCAGGGGAGATCCTCTATGATGGGCCCTGTTGCATACAACTTACCATTGAAACCTTGATTTAATTGGCTGTAGAGTGATGTTGCCATAGTTTATATTGATGGCAAAGTTATCATCATTAAACAACAAGGCCCAGATCGGGGCCCAGATCGTATCAAAGATGATATAATGGTTGCAAAAATATCATATAAAATAATTGTATATAATTATTAAATCTGTTGTTTTATAAATGGAGAAAGACTTAATATCAGCGTTTCAGGTGAGCCATTTTGGACAGCTGAATTGTGTCCAAGTTGAATTGTAATGACACCTATATTCATCGGCACAAGTTCTAAAATAGAGAGCTTTATCCGATTAACTTTCTTGATCGTCTCAGACCTTCTCAGAAAATGAAATGTGTAACTTTCCGAACAATAACACAATCAATTTATCATTCAAATGAAAATATATCAAACAATTGAACTTGGAACTTTCTTACCAGTCTTCGGCAGAATCTCCCGAATCTTGAATCCATAATTCCTAAAACAAAAGAAACATTTCATGGTATGGCCCAGTTAAAATACATTTTTTGTCCGAAATGTGATGGGGTTCTGCAATCGAAATTAAAACACATGCACTAAACAACTGAATTTATTGTATCAAGTAATTACGTTTATGTTACAACTATGTATATTGTTTATCCGTTCGTTGTATCTATTTGATATGAATATTGGTAACAAATCATCAAATTAAATCAAATCAAAAGCAAGTGAATATTTATGCCGAATTCGATCCAGATCTGATGTATCTGCGTATGCAAGGGGTCTGAAGCCCCTTCATTAAAAATAATTCAAAATAATATATAATAATGCAGTTTGCTTGAAGTCTATATCGCACGAAATTTCCCAGATGTTCCCCCTCCCCCATCCCCGCCAAGAAAAAGTAAAAAAATAAATGTATAAATATTAAAAAAATAAAAGTAATAAAAAATGAATAAATAACCAGATGAATAAATCGTTAAATTAATTAATTAATAGGTAAATGAATTAATAAATAAATATAATATTGATATTTAATTAGAATGAAATAAAATAAATTAATACATTTTTTTTAATCAGAAAATTTGAAAATTTGGACTTTGGTAATGCAGCTCACCAGGTCTACATAGACACATTGTTAACATGTTTATATAAAATCTAAATCTGGACAAGTCCTAATGATTCAGTATTATATTTTCCATTTATTTTCCTAGAAAACAATATTGATATGAATTTAGATTTTGATTTCTAAAATCCTGAGGGTAACATTGATATCCCATAAAAAAATGAATATCTGAACATCAGTGTTCAATGTAAATAGCTTTTGAGAGGGACTAAAAAAAATGTACTTACGTTTCCGGTACCTGAATACAACACACATGATGATGATGATGATGATGGGGATAAATATCAAAAAGACTAAAAAGATTGATTTATCTTCAGCAGGTTGCGGTGGTATCGTCGTAGAAGCCTTAAAGGGAACACTTGGAGAGGTGGTGAAAAGTCCTTCCTCTTGATCTAACAATTAAAATAATCATGAATTCATCGCTATTTTATTTTGAGAAAATTTTGGCTAATATAGATGTATATACATTTGATTTGAAGACATTACCAATACTGCTCATTTATTTACATTTTTTCTACGATACGATTTGGAAGATCTTTATGAACACCTCCACGAGGTGTGTTATTTATTTGTTTATTTGTTTTGCCGTTCTATTTTTGTATAATGACATTTCTCTTTATCGTTAAAAAAATAAATGTCAACAATAACAATAACAACTATTTTGTCCAACCTTTCTTGCCTTGTCTAATTGCTGTGCGTACCCATTCCTGTGACAACGTTTGTTTTGTCTTCTAATATTCTCTATTTCCTCCTTTCCATTCTTCCCTTCTCATCCTTCACACCCTTTCTTTCTTTAATTTCTTCATCCTCCATTCTACTATTCTACTATTTTGTTCTACCTGCCTGTAAATTATTTATTCACCGAGCCTATCAACAACAAGCATTGCTTTACTTTAGGCCTATCCACAATACACAGTAATGCAATAAGAGATGAAACGTTTAAACCTTTATATTATATTGCAATTGACTTGTATGATTTACTGATGAAATGATTTTCATGCTCATCATGATTATACTGCAATATCATTAGACAAATTATTTGTATTTTTTTAATTTACTAATAAAGGAATGTTGTTAAGTAGTTGAAATAAGAATACTTATGTGAACAAAATAAAAGATAACAACATAAAAATTTAAATAAATATATAGAAATAGTTACTAATTTTACGGAATCCAGGTAATTATAAATATGATAGTACAGTCAATTTGATAAATTAACGACTTATGAAAATGAAATGCACGTACAAGCTGTATCAAACTCTACTGATTATTACGTAATACGTAGCCAAGCCAATTTTGTGGTAGTTATCTTATGATGGTGCTTTTGAAGTGATATGATAGTTTATTATACCTGTAACAGATAGCATTACTTGGCCACCTTCCTTAATAGAGACAAGAGTCGACACTTTGCAGTGGTAGATTCCACTGTCTGTCTTCTGGAGATCCTTGATCGTTAAACGTGTAGCATGGTTGCTGACCTCATATCTTGTGTCATTTGTCGTTGGGATATTACTCTGGACTTGGAGAGAGTAGATAGTGTGATTGTTCTTCTGCCAGAACACCCTTTCCCATGTATCGTCGGGGACAAGGGGACACAGCAATGTGACATTTCCTCCAATGGGGACAGTTTTCTCTGTAGAAGGAGGAGTAAATTATTGTATAGATACAATGTCACTTCTGTTATACCCTTAATATACATCGGAGACGCTTGTTCACATTATGCCGCAGTAAGCTGCAGCGGTTTTTTAATTTTTTGTTTTATTGTTTGTTGGGTTTTTAAAATCGCATGCACTTCACATTTTTGTAAAGACTGCTTATTACGCAAATATAAGTGGGTATGCGTAGCACCTCTGTTGCGCTCAGCTACTTTTTTTAAATCCCCACACGCCATTCGTTTTGGTACACACAAAAAATCCAGGCGGTTGACAACGCCATATGCAAGAGCCTTTGCTTGATGCAAGGCTCTATTAAATAGAGACTAACATGAGAAAATACTCTACTATCTAGTCATCTATAGTACAGTGTAAATATTGTGTTTTCTATTCACCATGATCATGGTTAAAAGTGTATCGTGCAATTTATATTTTCTCTTTGAAATACCTACACAAACCAAGAACAAATTCGATCCCTGGCTCATTCATAAATCCAGTGGCATTAACAATTTTACATTATGCTAGAGAAGGTGCCTTTAACTTATACACGCATTTCTATGAGTGTTGGTCTAAACCATTGGGCCTACAGGCAGGAGGGGGCGGGGACAGGACGCTCTAAACAATATGATACAGATGAAACAGGAGAGAGAGAGAGAGAGAGAGAGACGTGACAGCAATTGTCACGTAACTATCTTGTTTATATTTTGTAAAACATGCGTTAAAAGATGAAAATACCTGACTGAGAGGCTTGTCTTCTGATTGGCCCTCCCACCGTCAAAGCAACTGCGAACACACAGATCATGCAGGTGATAATGCCTTTCATTGTGTAATTCCTGTAGTATATACAAAAATATGATCATATATCTGAACAGTAGCATAAATGGCAAAATGGATGTCACCGAGCATCTTGATTTTGTCCTACCCCATAAGAAAATGCCATCAATTCAGTTAAGAATTCATCCCTTATTTCATGAAGTCCACTTAATCTTCACAAACCCGATGCACAATTAGTATTTTTTAATATCGATATATTTATAATCATTGTTCTTGATGTTATTATTATTATCATTAGTAGTAGTAATAGTATTATTATCAATATTATCATCATTGGTATTAATAATATCATCATTAGTATCAGTATCACTATTAGTAGTAGTAGTAGTGGAATTCCTAGTCGTAGTAGTAGATCTAGTCGTAGTAGTTCTAGTCGTAGTAGTGGTTTTAGTAGAAGAAGTAGTAGTGGGGGATGTAAGTGATATTGTCCATCAGATTCTTCAAAAAAGCTCCAAACTTGGGCCACATGTCCACCATTGTATAATTATACTACATGTATTTTGATTTTGGTCAAATCCAAAACGGCCGTCATATGAGCTAGAAATCAATTATATTTTTAAACGAAAAAAGCTAGAATAATTAAATCATTAGTGGTATAAAGAATCTGATTCTGGTGTTATTTCATCCATTCAAAGTCAGGAAGGGCGCCCCCTCGATCGCTATTTTGGTAAATCCAAAATGGCTGCAATTTCAGCTTGTTGCCTAATAAAATAATAAGATTTCTATAGTTATGGGGTTTACAGGTATAAAGAATCTGATAATAACAAATCCCATCCATTTGAGTGCCCCTGGTGGCCGTCAGTTTGATAAAATCCAATGCGGCCGTCACTATAAACCTTGGAGCTCAAAGTCAGTGTATTTTCAAAACGAAAAGTTCTAGAAAGTTATTAAGTTAAATTATGAAGTTAACAGCTACAGACAATCTGATTATGAATTATGTTTATCTGTGTGATGCCCCCCGCGCAACCATTTTGTTAAAATCCAATATGGCCACCATCTGAGCTAAAGGTACCTATGAATAACTAATGGCCATGTCCATGATAATGACATCTTGTGCCTTTAAAACATTTTCAGGGTCAGGAAATCCAATTATGATGCCATGTAATCAATGAGTTATTAGCATATCACTATGGGGCTACTTTAAGGGCCACGTATTGATCAGAACATACATCTCTGGGATGTCCTTCGTGGCTACCTAGTGTCCCTTCTTTTAGGTCTGGAGGGGATCTTCAGGTTAGGATTCTTACAAAAGGTAGTAGTATACAAATGATGCATGCGCATGAGTTCATTATACGATCTATCCGCACTCGAGTTGAGGCTGTGTGTATCTATCGCACGAAGCCGTTAGGCTGAGTGCGATAGATACACACAGCATTAACGAGGGCGGATAGATCGTATAATGAACGAATGAAAACATGCATCATTTGTTTTAAAAAACGAAACTCCTAGATCCTTGTTATTTGATGTAAAAATAATTAATTCAAGATTGTTTCATGACAGTTTATGGCTGACCAATAAATCTCAAGTTTTAATAAGTCTCAATTTAGTGCTCACACATAAGTATAGATATAGCAAGCGCATCTCTATCTATACCCATTTACGCATAGTGCTGCGCAAGAATAGGCCCATGTGTACACGCAGTATTAAGCGCTCTAACCTCTACGCGCACTACTGCGCGTCACTGAAAAATCGTTGGATAGTACTAGAAATATTGCACGCTTTTTCATGAGAAAGCGTGCAATAGGCTCAGTAAATGAATCCAAGTGACCGCGCATGACCAATCATTTGATTAGGATCTGGGAGTGAGTTGTATAATTCAAAATATAAGGTCTAGAATACTGTACTAATGCTATTTCATGGTTTTCGATGTCAGAGAATATAATACTAATGTTCTTTCACGAACTTGATGTCACCATCACTTGTGAAAGACAACCTGAAACTAAATTTAAATTAGCAACCCATTCACCAGAGAGATATATGTGTAGCTCCCCCTATGAAGGAGAGTCCCGTCATATTTAGGTTCATATAGAGCCTGAAGAAGTAGAGGCACCAATGAAGAAGCTAAATGAGGTATTGGCCTGTTGCTATGGCTCTTCGCCTGCTGAAATATGGTGTAGACATATAGTTCAACCCATAGATGTCATATCAAACAGGCACCACCAAACCTGTATTAGTTATGGTATCCTCATAAGCATCCTCAGAAGCAAGAGAAGCCACAAGACAAGCTGCCAAATTCCATCTGAGAAATCCAAAAACCGTATTAGCCTTCAAATCCATTCGACATGCTGGTCCAGATACTTGGAATTCACTCCCTACTGTAATTCGAAATCTGAAGTCGACATACTATTTCAAAGTAGCTGTAAAGACTATGCTCCTAACCCATTACCAATGATTTGTGCTTTTATCTTCATTTTATGTATGTTATTCATTCAACCACTTTTGTCCCGTCATAAACATGTCATCTAATGTCAACAGGTGTCTGGTATTTTGGAATTCTACAGTCTCTCTCTCTCTCTATTGCAAGTCATTCTCTCTCTCTCTCTTCATTATGATTCATATATACTATAATGTTTTAGTTTAGTTTAATTAATAATACTCTAGTTTAATCGAAGGCTGCAAGCATTTCAAGCTTCATGCTTTCGCTGTATTCCTCCTATATCATGTTAATTGTAAAAACTAGAAATTTAATTCGTCATTGAGGACGAATAAGGTGGTCTGTTATGTAATCTGAATAACTGATCTTGTAGAAAAATGTCTTAGCTACAACATATCAAAATTTGGAAGAAAATCGATCAATATTTACAGAGATAAAATCAATTTTCTATAAATATGCTGACGTCATAATATGCAAATTCGTATTTTGGGTTCCAAGTCCTTTATGATGACGTCACGATATTTGTACTGGCAAAATGAGACATGAAATCATATTTCCAACTCATACTCTATCCAAATATGAAAAAAAATTGAGGGGTATTCATGCATTCTGACGAGCTATGGCGGATTTATTTAGACATGCTTTTACCACTTTTTACATTATATTGCCCATTGACGCGCGCACGAATTTTAAAGTTTGACGCACGCGTGTGGCATTACAGAAGGTCGAGAATGACTGGAAATAGTTGGAAATTGTCAAAAATAGTGTCAGAAATACAAACCATGCGAAAAAACGGCATTTTTACGTTTTGTACGCGCTGTGCGCGCGCATAACGCGCTCGTGGACGCGCACGGACGGAAATTTTTGAAATGCTTAAAATGACCTGATTCGCACTCTCGTTTAATAGTTAAGTGATTTTGAGCATTTTAAAATTTTGACGCGCGCTTACGCGCGCATCATGACGTTTAAGTGACCTTTGATTACATGATCTGTTGAACCTTGACCTGAAGTATATGGAATATGAATATGAATGACCTTTGATGACGCATCATGAAGATATGATTGATAATGTGATTTCACAAAATGGCGCCTAGATGACGTCACGATGACCTGATGACCTTGAGAATAATGCTGGCATTTGACCTTGATAAGCCTGATGACTGACAAAAATTTGATGCAAATTGATGGAGCCGAATTTGAGCAATCACGCTCACAAGAAAGTGGTGGAAAAATAAAAATAAACAATTGCGTTACCGATACACCAAAACATTTCCCATAGCGATTACACGTGAACGGGAAATGGAATTCTCAAATCCCACTTTGCAAGTGAAATATGAGCATGATCCCGGCATCTGATCGAAAAATAAAGGGCACCTTGTGATAGCTACAACATACTCGAAGCTGAGCGAAAACAAATTTAAAACGACGGAGATATTGCTCGCGAAAGACGGGAATGTAGAATCCAGTTTTGAAAAAAAAGTCATGTCCCATAGAGAATACACGCAAAATGTGAAAAATTGACATGCCTCCTTTAATCGCAAAAATACGCCATGATGCCTTTGTCAAAATGAAAAATTGTGTACATTGCATTTGTAAAAGAATTTCTCAGCTAAAACATATCAAAATTTGAAAGAAAATCAATCAATATTTACAGAGATACAATCAATTTTCCAAAAATATGCTGACGTCATAATATGCAAATTGAAATTTTGAGTTCGGAGGCCATTATGATGACGTCATGAGTTAATTGAGGGTCAAATGAGACATGAAATCATATCTCCGACTCATACTCTATCCAAATATGAAAAAATGAGGGTCCCCGTGCATCCCAAAAAGCTATAATGGATTTTGTATAGGCATGTTTTTGCCCATATATGCTATGTATTACAAGAGATCGCGCGCACGGACATGTGTCTTGAACGGACGCTCATTCCGTTATTAATGGTCATAAAAGGATAAACATGGTATCAAATTGTTCAGAAAAAAATGAGGAATATCATGCAAAAAAAAAAAAATAGGATGAATTATGTTGCGTTCGGCGCATTCGTGTGTGCGTGTTTTTTTGCGAAATGCTTAAAATGGCCTAAAACGTATCCAAAATGAATTTGAGACGATTTGGAGCATTTTGAAAAATATGACCTATGACTGTTCCAAAATTGAAAGAAATTGAAAAAAAACCTTGAGTTATCTTGTGTTATCCTCTGCACAAAAAAGTGCGCAGAAATAAATAAAAATAAATAGATAAATAAATAAATAAATAAATAAGAAAGAAAATTCTGAAGAAAACAAAAGGTGATCTGTCGATACCGACAGACCACCTAATAAATAAATAATAAATAAAGAAAGAAGAAAAAAAATTCTGACGAAAACCATAGGTGATCTGTCGATACCGACAGACCACCTAATGAGTAATGTTCTCCTATGTATTATCTATGTTCTATACTATATGAGTATCATGTATTGTACTTTGAAACGTAAATTGTATCAGTTGTATCAATAGAAACAATGCATTATTCTAGCTCTTTTCGTTTCAAAATACCATTAAATTCCAGCTCATTTGCCGGCCAGTTTGGATTTGACCAAAAATATCGCCCTAATATAACTTTTTACTCCTGAGGTAAAGAGGCTCACTTCGAAGCATCGGGTCATCGAGTCCGGTCCGGTGGTTGCGTTACACGGCCTTCCATGAACCGAAAACTGAAGATGACGCAACCTTTCGTAGATATGCCATGGGTTTTTCACAAAGTGATAAGAGAGGTATACTTCACAAACATTACCCCTGACATTTCGTAAATAAAAGGGCATGTTTTCACAAAAGGTCGGGTAACGCGACGACCCGACCCGATGATCCGATGACCCGATGACCCGATGACCCGATGAATCGAAGTAAGCCAACACAGTTCTTTGTCTCCACCAATTATTAAGGAACATATCTTATGCACTATTACTGTAATATGCTTTGTATTAACAAAGGTATATCCTATATGTTTCAATTCATACCTGTGTAGTAAGCGTGTGTAACCAGGTTTACAAATATAGCAATTATATTATTGCAAAATTATGTCCTGAAGTATGTTAAACTTTAACTTATGTGTATTTTACTTTCTGTCTATAATCACTTGATTTTCCTATGCCCACACTTATACAATTTTCACACAACTGCGCCTGGAGTGTCAATTTTGACAGACATGGCGCATTATAAATGTTCACTTTTATTATTATTATTATGTATTAAATAGAATAGTAGACCAGCCAAGCATTTAAAAAAGAGAGTTAAAAACACATCGTAAGCATGTCAATTTAGTGTATTCAAAGATAAAGTTGAGTTCTGGTCATGCGATTGCATTGTGAAAGAAACGGTGTGGAATCGATCAGAAAAAGTTGATCATGTAGTGTAGAAGTATTGGTGTGTACAAAGGTTCTGAAATCTCCAAAGTGCTAAAACAAAAAAATCGGCCCAGTATTGGTAAAAGTAACAAGCATTGTACACAGAAAGATGTATATGGGACTACACAAACATGTGGCATAAAAATGAGGCCCACATTTTTAAGCTGTTACATGTCATATTTACAATATGAAGGCATTTGAAGAGCCATGCTTTTCAGGGAACATTTTTCTCTGATGTTCTTCCACACTTGCATAATAACAATGAAAACAATCACAAATTATTTTTCACCTCTCCCCAGAACTCCGCCTTCTCTTTAAATCTTCTCACTTGGATACAACCCCAAAATTTATAACATGTGTCGATCACGTTTGAATAAAGCTGTTGGTGAGAAATATTTGTTTGCATAATTGTAAATTACGATTTACTGTTTGCTAGGACCCTCATGATTTGCCCGTTTGCCATAGAGAAGGTAATGGACATGACCGATGGGCTATTACCATGGTAATATCAAGTAATACTGGAATTTTAGAAAATGCTGTACTTGTTTTTCAATAACTTGAAACAAATGGTAGGCATTTAATACTTTTAGCTGACTGTTTGATTATGATAATATTTTGAGCTATTTGAAGTAAAGCCATGTTAAAAAAGGGTTGTTGTCATGGAAACAGAATGTTAAAGAAGTCGATATCTGTGAACCAAAAGAAGAAAAAAAATGTTACTAATCAATACAAAATATAGTATAAGCAGAATAACAAACAATGCCAAATGATACATATCTGTTATCAAGTACCCTCAGCTATCAGAATATACTCGTATTGCCATAAAATTGTTTTGGGGTGTGACCATCATGGCCGTTACCAATCTGAATTGTAAAAATACCACATATTTGTAATTGAACAACATATATACAAATACAAACGTCTAAGTACATGTAACTTGATTTTTCAGTTTGATTGCAATCTAATTTGAGTCATTTGGGGTCACGATACGGTCACGATACGATACGATACTGAAAAAGGGGCACTCACCAAAGATGAAAAGGGCAATATCAGATTTTTAAAGGGGCATTTATCAGATATTAAAAGGGGCATTTATGAGAAAGGGAAAGGGCTCTCAATACAAAAATGGAGGGTTTTATAACAAGGAAAATGGGAATTATGAGAAAGGAAAAGGGGGTAAGTGGCAAAATAAAAGTGGCACTTATCAGAGGTGAAATGGGTCACTTATTAGAAGGTAAAGGGGCACTTGTCAAAGTAAAAGGGGCACCTCTCAAATTTGAATAGGGGCAATTATCAGAGGTGGTCAAAGGCATTTATAAGAATGTGGGACAGGCAACTATTAGAAGGAAAAAGGGGCAGTTATCCGAAGTAAAAAAAGGGTCACTTTTCTTATGTGAAAAGAGCAGTTTTTGGGTACTTGAAAAAGTGGGGACACTGTTTCCTTGAATGTCTGATTTCGCATTGCACTAAACTTGAAGGGGTTTTCAGCACAATCTCATCAATGTTACATCAATTTCATAATTATTGATGCGATCCGCTTGATTTCATAATTACATATCTATAACATGGACATGCGAACGAGCATAGTGAGCGACCTTTGGGAACATTTGTTTCGAATATTGCCACCATTTGCTTAAGTTTAGGAACACATGTGAGCGACCAGAATGAAAAATCTTTTGATTGTAGGAAGGGGGATAGTGGCAAAATGTGTCGTCACATCACCTATTGTAAGAATGTCTCTTGTCGTCAGTGACAAAGGTACATGGTAGTGGTAAACATGACAATGTATGTTTGGTACTAAAAAAGACACACTTTTAGGAGAGCGCACTGTCTAGAAGACTCTAGATCCAAGGGCCCGTATTCTTTATTCATAAAACGTTACGAAGCCTAGTTGGAAACTAAATTGCTCTCTAGTTGTCACCTAGGCTCTACTAGGTAATATATATTCATAAAACTTTACTTTTAGTTTGCAACTAGACCCCATTCACAGGGCCTAGTTGATAAATGATTCCTATCTCAAGTAAATCTAGTTGTCAACTATATCAAAATGGTATTATTTAAGGTTAGTTGGCAACTGAATCTCTTCTTAAATTTAAAGATGATGTAGACAGAAGTGCTATCTAGTCATCCACATCGAAAGAATAGAAATAAAACCATTTATGCTCCCCCTCCCAACAAAAACATAAAAGTACTGTATTATACACCATGTTGCACAGTGCATTTATGAACTTGCACATTTGCCAGACACGCGTAACTTCACAAGAGCCCCGATAGTATTATTGTGTTTATTCAATATAATACCCAATACCCTAACACCACTATAGTCCAAAGTACAACTTTGGACAAAGATCTATGAAAATTAGCCTGACAGAGATTTGTCTCCATATTTTTCCCATTCTACTAAAGTCCGCTCTATCCAACGCAACAGTAAAGAACTATGGATACGTAAAGCATCATCACTGAATTTTGTCTTCCTCGCTCTCTGATATTCATCATAATAAAAGTATAATTGATCACCATCGGCGGTATAGAAAAGCCCTCAACTTTTAAAAAACGTCCCGCTTCCCTGAGATTGTCCCATTTTTTTAACATGACTGTATAACTTTTCGAAAATGAAAATGTCTATATTTGAGGAACTCCAAAAAAAAATGAATACAAAACCTATTATGGACAAAGTCATAGTATTGAAATATATTCAATGATAACTTATTAATGAACAATGGTATTGAGTTGACTTTTTAAAATCGCCTGATACATAGAAAGATCATATATCAAAGAATTCATCTTCGTAAGAATTCATGAATAGTAACACTTTTAACAAATACCTTTACACGCATTTTCAGGTTAAGTAGTCTGATATAAATAATATTATAGTGTTATGGTTCAGTCTGTGGGTTAATATCCTGTAATAAGGTTACAGAAGGTGTTTTTTATTATTGCATTTGCAGGTTTTAATCTCTTTATAACTGTTATGATATTTTAAAGTACTTTACTAAGATTTTTTCGCTCTGTTAACGAGCTTCACAATAGCATGAACCTGCCTACATATAGAAATATCAAGTAGGGTTTTTAATCATCCACAAATTCTGTGTCCTGGTAAAGTCCCACTCAGACTTCACCAGTTTCCGCAACATTGAAATAGATGCACACTGCTAGGGCCAGACTGGGACTGAAATTCAGTTGGGAAATTTTAATATGACCATCCAGCCTATAATATACAGCCGTCCCCAAATTGTCCTACATTTTCAACATGACTTTGATATATTAGCATTACCTTGGCGAGACTGATCGACGTCAAAGTGGTCAGACCATAGGCATGATGGGCGTACGGACGCGATTTTACCCGGGTTCCGGGTTTGGGGGGTGCTATCTATAGCATTGGACTAATACTGCTAATACCTGTTAGAATTGCCATGTATACGGTATATTTATAATTTAGATACACAGGTATTGCCTTTCCACTCAAAATGCGCATCCTGTCAAAAGACATCCATTCATTTGGGATAGCATAAAATGACTTATCCATCACATTATTTGATTATTTCTTTTCTGTGTGTGGCATGACAACATATATCATATGTTTAATCAAGAAAAAGTGTATCAATGGACAGATTTATGGTGTGTAAAAAAACTTTAAAATATAGGTAGTTTCTAAAACCCCATATTCTGAGTTAAAACTTCAAACTCATAATAAAATATATATCAATTGAAAGATTTAATTTGTTGGTCCCCCCCCCCAAAAAAAAAAAAAATAATAAAAAAAATAATGATTTGTTTTTACATTCTCTCAAATTTCGAGCCACAAATGCGCATGGCATCAACCCCTATCTTATTCTTTGGTATTTGTGTAAGAGTTTTAGCATGGATTCCATGCATTACCCTAAAATGCCGTCCAAAGTATACAAAAATGCCTTGGCTGGCCTACTAGAAGAATTAGTTCTATTAAAGGGGAAAAACTAATTTTTGTCATCCCATTTTTTGTTTGCAATCATAAAAAATTATCCACTTCTTCATCAGTGCGATATTGGAGTGTCATCTTCGACAGCATAATGACAATGGAGATACAAGTAAGAAGAATATTTTAGAGTGTGTATGCCCAGAAAAGAAATATCTGGAGTATCAGGGAGGTGCTTCCAGATGAGGTGGCTGCTTTAAAAATACATGCCTTAATAACATCACGTTTAGACAGTGGAAATTCTTTGCTCTCTGGAATAACGCATCATCATCTGAACAAATTACAATATGCTCACAATGCTGCCCTACGTATTCCTTAAGGGGGCAGAAATAACGTCCACAAAACCCTACACTTATTGCAATACACCAGCTTCCTGAAAAAACAACTTAATACAAAATTGTTTTGTAGACTAACATGGAAGGCAATGCATGACTCTGGCCTTGTACATTTCAGATATGCTGACCACCTATAATCCTTGGGGAAATTTGAGATCAGGAGAAATATATGTTTGAGGTGGTTTGAGAGTCCTCGAACACGTTCTCTGCGTGGCGATAGATCACTGCTTCTGCACCTAGGTTGTGGAACTGTCTTCTTCTGTATCTTCATTCATTTTTTTTTTTGGACCTGATATCCACTTTCAAAACCCAACTATGTACATACTTATTCCACATTGCTTATAATAGTCACTACCCGTCTTTCCCAGATAAATCATGAACGGCATATTCAGTAGTTTTTTTTAGTCTCATCAGCGCCTTTGATAAGGCAACTAGATACATGTATTTACGCTCTATAAATTCCCGAATTGGATTGAAAATATATGTCTCCTGAAAAGGATTGCTCTCCAAGAGCCCGTGTGTACAATATGACAAAATATAGCTGAAAAGCTTGGACCAAACTTTCATGCCACATTTATATATGCGATTGTATCAATTCATTATAATGTTGATGATTCCAAAACGTCAAACAAAGACCAATTCTTGTGTGCTACATTAACAACTCTTTCCTATTGTTTTCAGTCAGGTTCCTTCACAATGCAATCACATTACCAGAACTCAACCAAAATCACTTCAGTTCATTCAAATGGTTGTTCACAACAAAAGCTTTTCATCACATTATCTCGTTTGGAAATCGCAGAGGCATCTCTCTTGCCACCGCTCAACACAAAAAGTCCTTTCTTTGTATGTCTCTTAGAAAGTTCGAGTTAGGTCTTATGTAAATAACACAGTGCCTCTAATTAGATGATGTCATGCAATTTCGTTTCATTAAATCTATTTGTTTAACCTACAGTAGATAGTGACATGAATTTAAACAAGAATTTACAACAACAGAATAAGACACAAAAGGATATTAACCATTGATACATCATGTTGAATATAGTATAGTTTAATATTGGTCTTCTTTTTTGTTATTTCCTTCTTTTTTTCTTTAATAAATGTTTAAAAGTTCAAAAATAATTATCTAATATATTCCAATGACTAAATTTAAATGTAATACGTATCCAAGGGAAACAGGGCTTTTATTCATTAGAGAAATCAACAAATAATGATCATGAATAGATTTCCAACAATAAACAATAAATAATCACGATATCTTTGCTATTCATATTTACATATTTATTACAACACTGAAATAGTTATTTACATTGAATTTGCATATGATAATAAGAGTAACATTAGAAATAAAGGATACTGAACATTATAATAATTACAATAGTATTATTGATAACCACAACAACAATAATAATAATAATAACAATTATAGTGGTGATAATAATGACAATAATGATGATAATAAAATAATAACGATGATAACAATAACAAAAATAATACAAATAATGGGTTCTTGTAGATCGTGCATATCTGTGATATTCAACTCTTCCTTGACTTAGCCACTATACCATCACACCTGTACATGAAGTTCAAACACGCACATACTTACATATATATATATATATATTGTACAATTGTTCACTCTTACATTTCAATAAAATGTCATATCGAGACCTTCGATCATACAATTGGTAAAGTATGAAACAAAATCTACACTGGACTTGTATTTTGTTTTTCCTATTTGTCTGCTTTATGACAACAACATGGCGGATTCTCGGTTGTTTAAAAAAGAGGTACAGCTGCTCTTCCATCGGGTCCTTAATAATTTTGCTTAAAATGTGCAATAATTATTGCAAATATATCTAGGCCTACTTAGAATATAAACATATTATTTACTGTTTATTTCATTTATCTAGATAATATAATACACACCTTTCGTCTCTTATACCAGATCTGCACTTCCGTTCAGTGAGCGTGGAGTAATGGCTTCTTTCCGGTCTGCACCGTACAGTATAGTAGCGTATCATTGCGCAAAAATAAAAACGGGGATGTCTAGACTACGACTCCCCATTGGGAATATAGTCGCGTGAACTACTTCAAGATTTTTTTTTAATTTTCATTTTAATTAAAAACATATCATCACAAGAGTTACGCACTTATTTTGTAATTACATTTGTTGTTCGCCATCAAAAAAGGTGGTACTCTGTAACAGTTTATAGATCTATGTTTAATTTTCAGTTGGTGCGATTATTTTTGATGTTTGAAAAGCCTGGTTTGCGCCGTACAGTATATCAGCGTATTAGTGCAGAAAACTAAAAGCGGGGATTTCCAGATTACCACTCCCCCATTCGTAAAATAGTCTTGTGTTCTACTTCAAGATTTTTTTATTTTTCATTTTAATTAAAAACATATCATCACAACAGTTACGCACTTATTTTGTAATTATATTTGTTGTTCGCCAACAAAAAGGGGGTACTCTATAATAGTTTATAGATTTCTGTTTAATTTTTAGTTGGTGCGATTATTAGTGATGTGTGAAAAGCCTAAATCAAAGACTAATATCATGACCTCGAACGCCGTGTAGTCTGAACTTGGTGCTTCGGGATCATTTTTTGTTGGTCTTCACGTGAAGATATAAAGATATAAAGATACTGAGTTGTAATAGTTCCTCGATTTCTGATGTAATTTTAAATTCATTTGTTGTGAAACCTTGACTGAAAACTATAATCATGACCTCGGGGCAAGTACACGCAGAACTGGAAAAATTCCAGTTCTGTGCATGTATATAAATAATGTATGAGTGTGTGAGTGTGTAGTGCGTATGTAAATCCTTCTTTGTGGGGACATTTGTCCGCTCCACACCCACGCTGTGGGGATATGGTCCAAAGTGGGGATATCCCCACAATGAAAAACCGTCTAAAATCATAGAAAATGGCAAATAATTTATGTTAAAAGCGCCCTCTAGTGACCTATCGGGTATTTTTGTTTTTTGCCCATAATCAATGTGTAGGGTCATAACGAAATGTATACATGTGTATGAAATCCCCATTTTGGACCATATCCCTACACTGTGGGTGTGGAACGGACAAATATCCCCACAAAGAAGGATGTACATGTACGCACATTCCCTCATTGTGGGGACATTTGTCGTTACATCTATATCCCCACTTTGGACCTTTTACCTGTACGTGTGTGTGTGCATGTAGATGCGTGCGTGTATGTGTGTGCGTGTGTGTGTGTGTGATTGTTTAGAGCAGGGATTTTTACCCAGGCTACCGCGACAGACAATAGTTACATAAAAAATGTATTTTGGAATAACATAAATTTCATAAAACGGAGGTATTAGAACCAGTAGTGTAGTTTTGTGAGAAAATATCTGGGAATGTTTAGGCACGGAAGTTGTCTTTTCTTCTCTCTTCAAAGTCCAGAATCAGGATGATTCCGGGCAAGGATATCAAGGATAGCAAGGTACATAGTTTTGTAATACATAATATTGTATCGTGGCCGAGTGGTTTAAGGCGCTTGACTGGAGATGCGAAGGTCGAGGGTTCTAATTCCGGCGCGGTACTAATATCATTTGGTAATATATTAACCTGCACGTGGTACTGTCCACCCATGTGTTAGATGGGTACATAGAGATATATACTTAATAAGGCTAGAGTGCGGACTCGTCATACGCGCCCGTGCAAAGCTCTGTGCGCGCATGGAGGGCGGTCCGCCATTACTGAGAAGGGCAAAACATCGAGAAATACCCGGATGTCCCATTCGAAACTGTGCTACTGATATGCAATGTGAAGCTTCATTTTGGGGGTTGATTCATCGTTTTTCGAGTATGAAACGTTATAATTGTGTATTTTGCATAATGCATGAATCCTACTCATGCCTCAGTCATGGTGACTGGTGTAGGTCAAGATTAATTGCGGGTGTTATGGTGAGGTAAAAGGGATACAAAAAGCTATTTATATTGCAATATATCTTCAATATGTCTTTCTCTTTGTCAATCTACATCAGTTCGTAATTTCATCCAAAGAAAATGGTGTTTTATTTTATACGAGTCAAGAAATATTTTTGAATAAATGAATAATTTAGACTCAGAATTAAACAAAGTTTATGCATAAGGGCCAATGTCTTTCTAATTCAGTTATTGGGACTGACAGGAACATAAGAGCCAGGGTTTATTGATTTAAAACGCTTTAAAAGTAATATATTCATTTTATGTTTATGGCTATTATAAACAGATTGATACTTATAGATTTAGGATAGAGATGGGTACGTAGATAGCTAGACACATAAATAGATGGATAGATAGATAGAATATAGAAGGATAGGTAGATAACGGAAATGCAGATATAGGACGATACTGAAGATAGGAAGAGGGGGTAGGAGAGAATTATACACATTTATTTAAGAAAATTATGTTAATATGTTATTTACTCATCAAATCATTCATTCAATGATTCATTCATCCATCTTTCCAAACATTCTTTTTCTTCTTCTTTCACTCATCTTATATCAAATTCACACCTTATGTCTTTCACCTATTCTCTAGAAAATCTCTATTCATGTCTGAAAGAATAATTCAATTCTTTGCAGTTCACTAGAAATATATATAAATATTTTTTTTAAACAGCTGATCATTGATGTAATAATTATTTATCCACACCACTTTTTTATTTATAAATAATATTCTCCTTGATACAGTGTATTTCTTATTTTCTTCATCAACCAGTTTTTAGAGAATTAACTTATAATTTGATTTGAAGAAAAAAATAAATAAATGAACCTTTTATTACCACAAGTGTGTTGAATATTCTACAGCATAATAGGCATTTAAGTTTTGACATTTTATTGGACATATATACTGCTATAATACATCACAATTGAAAGGACAGACATTACAAAAACAACATCTCTGTATTGCTATGAAGAACTATAATTGAAGAGACTTACATCTCAGGATATTGCAAAACACTATTCAGTGAAACCTCATGGTAACAAGGTCTTTTGACATCATTATTCATCAGGTATAATAATAATTTTGAAACTGATTACCCCTAAAATTTACACAGTAGTCACTAAATAGCCAAAGAGTGCACAATCTTATGGGTTTACATCGAGTGACATTATTCCATATAATTGTTCTGTTATCAAATCTCTTCAAAAGAAGTTGTCCACTTTGGGCCAAAATTCAAACCTATGTACAAAAAAGATCTATGGGTGTGTATAAGGTGTGCAATAAGACAAAATTGGGGTTTTCTGTAAATGCGTTCTCTCCAAAGTTGTGTTGAAGTGGGTCAAGCTGATCTTGGCTAATGAGCTTGCTTTAGTGGACTTCCTGCAAGAGAGTCCTGGTTTTTTCATCTCTCCTCTTTCCGTTCACCACTTTAAGCTGTTTCTTGGCATCCTGCAGTTGCTGTCTGGTTATCTTCAGTTTCTGATCAATTCGAATAGAAAAAGAATAGTCATGTTCTTTTGTAATGCCATAGGGTTTCTTTGGAGGCACGGGAACACTTTCGGATGTTGTACATTAGCATCAGCATCAGTGTACGCCTGTACGGAAGAAGAGGTAATCCTGTTGAATCTTCCGGTCGCTTCGTCGCGTGGCCGTGGTGCTTGGTTTTGCTGGGAGTCTCTTCAAGCCATGGGTCTGTTTATAAAGAGGATGTCCAGGAAAGATGGTAGGCACGTACAGCACTAGGGTGTATCTCTCTTGGGTGTATTCCTGCATTACAATAACAGCAAATGTAAACAATGAGTTTTTTCTCATAACATGACAATTGTTCTAGTCTACTATTCATGCCATTTCATATGATTTTTAAGACTGAAACTGGAAGCAGCTTCCAGCCAATCGCGAAGCAGTATTTCATAATGATGTCAGCAAGTCATTAGCAAATCGGATAGAAATAGTGAAGTGTGCGGTGGGCTTTCTATTTTAGGCTAGCCTAGTTGGCCGTTGGATAATGCCTGTGATGTGAAATATGGCAGGCTAGCCTGGCTTAGACCGAAAGCTTCAGTCTCTGATATCGACGGTTGTTCTGCTGAGATTGCATCTGGCCCCTCTGACCGCCTCTATACATATGGGGAACATGTCAGTTTTATTAAAGAATGACCCATACCAGACGGTCATTTCTGTCTAGCCTGGCTTTGCCTTTCGGGCTTTACAGTTTAGTTAAAATAGACAAGTCTAGACTTCTATAAAGAAGTTGACATTTGATTTTTATCTTGAAATTAGATAAGACAAAATTAATTATATATTCTACTATTTCTAGACTTTTCGTTAATAGAACCAAGCACATGGAGTTAATATTTCCGAGTTGGAATCTCAGACTAGCTTGGAGTGGCGCGGCAACTCCAGCGCAGCGGAATTTTCCCATCACCGTCCCCAGAACCTTAACCCATGCATACACCTGCGCCAGCCCGGCGGGCGTGGACTAGCGCGCTCCGCTGTTGCAGGGACGTTAGCTGCGGTGGCTTGTCATGAGACAATACCCGAGTACAGTCACTGATAAACTACATTTTTAACTCTAAAATCCCCTTAATAATCAACATAACATTAAGAAGAACTTACTTGTGAAAGAATATGCAGTTCCCTTTCTTTCTTCGGTTCGAACAACCAAATGCAACGCACGAACCTGGCTTCTCCTAATTTTTCCCCGCATGTTGTGCACAGTAACTTGTCGGGTCGTCCGTTTCTCTGCCCTCCTTAGTAATGGCGGCCAAGGCTCCAGGTCGGCACAGCAATTTGAGCGAGTACGCCCTCTAGTGTTAGTATGTATATAACTCTATGGATGGGTACCAGAATGCGACCGTCATTGTTGGTCAAACAGTTTTTGAGCGTCAAGTAACGCTCCAGGGAGTGGAGATTGAGCACACAGTGTGTGCGGGCAAGCAGGCAAGCACTGAATCCAATGACAGGGGTAATATAGGTTTTCCCGCCCAACTTCGTAAACTTAGCATCCGAATTAACGTTACATTCATTCAAGTTCGTGCGAAATTGAATGACTATGTAGATCAACATTCAAAAAGCTAATTGCGTCGTTCAATTTCATTTGGTAGCATGCGATTTCATACTCTTGTCACGGAGACGTGCAAAACGAGCATTCAATTTAGAAAAGCGTGCAAAGAGCATTCAAATTCACGCCGGACAGACAGTGGTATGTATTCGAGCATTCAATTTCGTGATTAGGCATACATATGTGATATTTGTGCATTGCTTTTTATTTGATGTTAATTTGTCACTTCTGTTTGAATAATTTAATGCTAAGTTTATTTCTAGGAATGACATGCGTATTCGTTAGCAGATATCTGTCATTACACAGGTAACTGTCACCAGAGAAGGTGCACAATTTGTGATTTCTCTTCTAAGCACAAGCTATATATACACAGATCCTGGACAGCGGTAGAGTTGAGCTTTAATAGACATGGACATAATGGAAACAAAATGCAATGGTGAATTTAAAAAATTTGAAAAGAGAGAGAGATTACCTGCTCAATCAAGATTGATCAAAACAAACCATTTAAAAAATAACCTCATTTATAATGAAAAATATGAAGACATGTATAAAGAAATGTTTCAACAAAAATAAAGATCGAAAGGAAGAGAAAACATTAAATGCAATATAATGTATCAGACAAATAAGAAGATTGTTTAATGTGAAATCATGTCAGAAAAGATCATAGTGAAAAAGAATAAATAAATGAACATAAAAAGTGAATATCCGAATAAACATCGAGCCTCATACAACAATTATGAGGTCTAGTTTTAATTTGAATGACCCGATTGCGAAAGAGGTTGCCCATAGACGAAAATGAAACCGCAATTTGCCAAAGAATTCTCCTCCCACTCAACATTGGCGAAATTGAATGACGCTGACGCATTTCCAAATTGACCGAACCAAGCTTTAATTCGAATGTGCATGTTTAGAAAATTCGGTGACTCGAAACGAAATTGAATGCAAAAAGTTTAAAAATGAAACAGGGGAGCAACGAGTGGAGAAAATTCGCTCGAACATGAATGCACGTTAGTGAAATTGATCGCTGCTTTGACGAAATTGGCCGGGAAAACCTATAGTATATCTATAAAGCGCTTAGAGACATTGTAGTAAGTGCTATATAAAAGCGGAATATTATTATTATTATTGTATTCGGTGCCATAATATGTAATCTTATATCCTATGTCATGAATTTTGAAGACAAAATAAAAATTGTACCTTGATATTAAAATAGTCATACTTTTATTTTTCTCTCCTTTTAAAATTTTGTTTGCTCGCTGGCTTCGCGCGCTCACAAATCTAAAAACTGGATGTCTTATATCTGGCAAAAGGTGTCGGCCTCCGTTGCGAAAATCGGTACGCTTCTCCCTATAATTATGTAATTTGAGTGTCAGAGCGATGCAAAGTAAATCCTCTATATGATGAATATGGGATTGGGGTGATTTATTTCTTAAAAGACTGCCGTGACTAAGAAAGTGTTGAACATGCTGGTATAGAGAGGGAGAGAGATTGAAGGAAATAGAGACAGACACACACACACACACACGCACACACAGAAGTGTGCGCATGTGTTTTCTCTTTCTAGCCATGCAGTACAACTTGTGCACAACGAAAACATTCTAATAGAAGTAGCTGCCGAACGCCCCTTTTCTTTCTTTTTGAATCCCTGAAATGATATCATTTAATTTTCATCTTTAAATAATCTTTGACAAAAAAAGAAACGTTTATAGAAGTATTGGCTTATACACATACAGATTTCAGTATCGTTCATAATAGGCCAATACTCCAGTTTGCCAGAAAAATCATAACATACGGGTATTTCCAATTTTGTTTAAGACTGCGCCCTCAGTCTCCCTTGCACTGTGTCATTTTTGACATGCCGCGTCAGTTCCTTTAGGACAATTCTGTTGGGTTGTTTGGAAATATCCAACTTTTTAATCCATGTTTAAACATGTACAAATTAAGATGCTTACCGTATTCATTTTCAATAAACTTTTTTTGTTGGTGCTGTCGTTGGAATGTTGAAATTTTACCACTAATAGAGGAGAGGTGAGGTCCTGTTTTTACCCTTGTCGGAAAATTTCATAGTGAGAGTTTTGGGTGGCTTTGGATTGGAAAGATGTCGGCTGACCTATCTGCAAATTTGACAACCCCCTCATTATTATTAACATTATTACTATTATTATTATTATTATTATTATTACTTTTACCGCGCTTTTCCCATAAGACCCTAGAGCGCTTACAGTAAATGACAATTACATACATACATGTAATAAGAAAAACAATCTTACAACTACAAACTGTGTTTTCAAGGCCTTTCTGAACTTAATAGCTGATGAAGACTGTCTAATTCTAAGTGGTAGATCAGTCCAGTATTTTGAAGCAGATACAGTAGAAATGTCCTATCACCGGCTAATGTGTGAGTAACTAATTATGTGAGACGGAGAGGATTACTGGCTGACCTCAATGTCCTGATAGGTGTTCATTAATTTAAACAGGTATATTAATATTGTGGAGCTTGATTATTGAGTATATTGTATACAAACGAGAGTAATTCAAAACTTATTCTTTGTGTCAAAGGAAGCCAGTGCAATGAGCTCAAAAGTGGCCGAGATGGATGGTCCCTAGAAACCTGAAATATCAACCTGGCTGCCCAATTTTGTAGTCGTTGCACACGATTCAATTGACCCCGGTCATAAAACACCACATTCACGTGACTCATATGACTCTAAATTTCGGATCCCAGCCTAGTCCAGATTCTGTCCGTGTTTTATTCTCCAATCCACACTCATGTCACACAGACCACCCATAGAGTGAAATGCAAGGACTGTGTCTGTTTTAGCGTTGAGGGTGTGTTATTTTCTTAGCTGATCGGGCGCGCGATACGGAACCAGTCCAAGCTGTAGACTGATCCCAGTCCGGCACTAGCGTCCTTTGTCTAAACATTAATCCACATTTGCAGCTCTCCATCTATAATGGATATCAAATGTGCTAGAGCGCTACCTATTTGCCCTCCAGCTATACTGCCAGGTTAATAATGTAAGAGAGCTAGGTCTGGGCGACACGTTGTGACCAACATTTGCGCTATATTCTAAGAAGCCATCGTTATTAAAACTTCACAAGAAGCCAATAAATTTAGGTCTCACTGTTGTTAGGCCGATCAACCATATATTGTGCAGAAAGTAAAAGTTTATGATACTTTGCGATATTATAATAAAATCGAAACTCCCTCTCATCAAAGCCTCGTGTGAACAGTGGCAGACCCAGGATTCTCTGGTGGGGGTGCACAAGACCGGAAGTTCTTTGAAAGGGAAAAGAAATGTTATCATCATTATTTTGTTTGGTGTTCCGTTTCGCATTTATAGATTCTCTGGCAAGCCCCCCACCCATCCCCCATGAAAAGGCAACCACCCATTGATTCGTCTTTCTTTTTTTCTCAGTTTCCCACTCTCCTGGGTTTATTTTCCTTCTGATTTTTTTTTTTTTTTGCCGGGGAATGGGCACGTGTCCCTGCTGCACCCCGGATCCGCCTCTGGTGATTTAGTATCGTATGTATTGTTTTGTTTGGAAAGAATAAAGAACGGACAATGTATCACATAATTGGGTATTAGAAAGAAAAAAACACTTGAGTAAGTCAAGTGCTATCACAATATTTCACTTTCTATTGGTTATGTTGCCTATATGATCAAAACATGAGCCTGAAAACGAATACAAAATTCATTTGAGAAAAGGGATCAGATGGCGACACGTAGTGAACAATTCTCTCCGATCTTGATCATGGATATTTTCCTCGTTTCTTTGATGTTCTTTCTACTGTTGACACGTATGTATCTATTAATCAGTGGTGTTCATTAGTGTACATGTTCATGTTAACGTCGTTGAATTAATCAAAGTATTTAAAAGGTATTTCATATTCTGTACCTTGTTTTCAAGAAAATGCATGTGTATTGTTTTAATGCTGCTTTAATGATGCTCCTAATATAATGATCATGAAAAAGACATACATTTAGGCCAGGATATGGGAGAAAGTATTCATGCAACACAACCTTCTTACATCTTATTAAAAATTATTTCGAACTAGGATTTCACGATTTAGCGATGAGGAATTTGACCGCTTTTCAATTTTAAACTGACATTAACAATTTCAGTCAAATAAGTCATTACTTGTTGTAAATCAGAAAAGTTTCGATAAAGATAATTTCCTTTTTAACAATATAAAGATATATGTGTGACGAATAATAACTATAAGGGCTATCTCAACTCTCAAGCAATGACATAATGGTTTTCCCAACCTAGCGACAGCTAATATACAATTTGCGAGGAACAATAATATATAACAGGTGAATGTAACAGCTCGTCGCAAGCGTGCATATATTTGATTACATTTTGAAAATGGTCTATAATTTTAGGAGCTGGAGGGTTGACGGTTTGGGGAAACGGTCCAGTGGCTTCCTTCATCGGGGGACCCTCTAAGCTAACATGCTCCTTCTTGCCTACCAATCCTCCTATCGATCCCGGATCATGGATTTATCACGGCCTCCAAATCGGATCCTGTACAATGACGCAGTGTACTACTAATTCGTCGAAATTTCGACTATCTGTTTCTACGACTGGTAGGACTGGAAGGATGACTTTGAACATTGATGACACACAGGTTTCAGATTTTGGGAGTTATTTGTGCAAAGTTTCAACTACCGGGGATGCTAAGTCAGTGTCGTTGGTTCTAAAATTTAGAGGTACTTCTGCTTTCAAACTGTATTGCCTCCTTATTGCATAATTGTATTTATCATTGTGTTACCTATCGGCTGAAACAATGAAACCACTGAAAAGTGATTGCGTCGTTAAAAAAAATGTTAAATATTAAATATTGAAAAGTTCTTATAATTATGATCGCAAAAAAAAATGATTCAAGCAACATAAGAATGAATGAAAGAGAGAAATAAAGAAAAGGGGGAAATGGATGGATGAACGGATGAATGCATGAATAAATAAGAAAAATGATTAGCATGTATCGTTAAAGTTTTTGTTGTTGTCGTCGTCTCTCTCTCTCTCTACAGAGTGTCCGATGCAAATACCAATGATTACATGTTCATCTAGTGTAACCATTGGCTCAAGCAGTCCTTTGACTATGCAATGTTTAGATCAGTTACAAGAGAATCAATCTTATTATCACCAAACACAATATGAGGTAGATCATCACCCAGAATCTCCTTCCCTGCATCCTGCTAGAATAACCGGGAACTCCTCTTTCTTGACTGAGACTGTGAGCCTCACCAGAAGAAGCATTCCGAACGCAATGGAAGACTCGGGTCTACATATTATCACCCAGTGCTGTAGGAATGAGACTAGACTACCTTGTAAGCCGACTGATGAAAACTTCTGTTCTGGTCTTTGCAAAACAACAGTCTTGTGTAAGTGTATCATGTAAAAATGTGTAAAATGATTAACAATTATAATTCTGTTGCATTTAACAATTCGTATTATTCATACATTTTCATTTGTAATTGATATATTCAACATGTTCACACTGTATTTGGTCTGATAATGTTAAAATAACCTACAGATCCTCCTTCTGACCTCTTCTTGTCGCAATCTCCACCGGGACCTTGGCGGGAAGGTGTGCACGATTCTTCCATCCTCTGCAGGTCTAATGGCTTTCCATCCCCAACCGTCTCCTGGCGGAGCGTTCATGGGGACGGCTCACCTGGGGTCCTCCTGGCGAATGGGACAGAGTCATCCAGGTTGTTCTTCCCGGAGGTTCAGCGACATCAGACTGAAGGACATCGATGTGAAGCTAGTAATCACTTAGGAAGAGTAGACAAAATGATGCATATATCAATAGAATGTGAGTCGTCAGGCCATACATTTGTAAAAAAATTATACATTTTTTAAATGTAATTAATATAACCCGACTATAGTAATCTCTTATTCAAATGATTCATTCTGTCATCATGGTCATATTAACGATACTATATCCCTTTTGCAGCCAACATCAAATTCTGTAGAACTTTGTAGGAATTATGAATATGTCATGTATGCCCTATCTGCGAAATTTAACTGTAGCAGTGTCCTAACATTCAAATTATTCAAGGAAACCCGTTTACTTGCTAGACTTCACTGTCAGACACTAATGAGTGACTGACTGGCTTTTTTCATCTTTGGTAATAACATACATAAAATGAGCTGTAAAGGGTACATGAGCATTTGTCTACATCAATAACCCACTTCTTGTAATGGCCAAAATTAAACTGATTGAATCTTTGCGCAGCATAAAACGTACGACCATTCGGTACAATGGTCTGAAAAATCAGACTATTACTTACTGGCTCTATAGCTCCTAAGTCGATTCGACAACTGATAGTCGTTATTTTCCCACTTAAAGACATTTTCAAGCCCCCTTTTTTTAGGGAAGTTCTAAATTAGTATTGTCTTTCAAATGCCGTTGGAATTTAACCTTTTCACGTTTTGGCCTGCAAATGGGATACAGTACCTTTAAGAGGAATATATCGTTTCATTATCAAAAACAAATATTCTGTCTCTTTATCCACAGATCCTCCTTACATTGATCACCGGGTATCTGTCGTCCACGGTAATGAAGGGACTGTCACCAGCCTACCGTGTATCGTCGACGCCAATCCTTCAACATCATCAATAATCACGTGGTCTACTCCTAACCAATCACGCATCGCCACAGATGAAACTTTCTCCATCGAATTGACCAGTCCATCTGATAATAAACCAGAACGCATGAAGAGCAGACTTTCCTTCATGGTCCACAGAGCCTTGTTTGGAAATTATACATGTACTGCCAGAAATACCATAGGATCAGATTCTGTCGTCATTCAGCTTTTGGGACACTGTGAGGAATCGTGTTTGTTTCTGTAACCCTTTTTGAGCGTAGCGCACGAGGCGTCATTTGAACTTAAGGCTGCTTATACACTTATCACATTATTTTGTAGGCTTGTGAGTAGATTACGTAATAACGCAAGCGAAATGATGCCTCGTGGGCTATAGACACTAAGCCGAGTTAATAACATAATTATATGAAATCTACTTTTCTATTTTCAATCCATCGTTTCAAGTTGAACCTATTTGAAAAAAAAAAACGCTATTTAAATTTAATGTCTGTTCTACTACTTCTTTTTCTTTAGAGCCTCGTTCCGGTTGCGACTTTCAAAAAGCAAACCTCACATTGATAAGATGAAAAACCTACAAAAAAAACCTAAAATAAATCGATTATAACACGCACTACTTTAAGTCATAATGAAACGTGATAAACAAAATATTTCATCAAGGAAAAACCACAACAAAGCCTTTTACATCTCCCACTTACAGGTTACCCAGATCCTCCGTACAACCTGCAAGTTGTCAGCTACTCGGAGACGTCTCTCACACTCTCCTGGAGTCCGGGCCAAGATGGCGGCTTGCCGGTGACGTTCACCGTTTCGTGTTGCGTCAATAAGAGCCAGGTAGAAAAGACGTGCAAGACGGAGCAATCCATAGTGACTCTGAACCTCACGGTTACTGAGCTTAGAAGCTATACTCTGTATAGCATAACTTTGCTTGCTGTAAATGGCGTTGGAAACAGCAAGACCAATGTTGAAATCGTCGCGTCTACTGCTCGTAAGTTGGAAAAAACGTTTTCAATAAGAAAAAAAAACCTTTTCAACCAAACAGCCCGATTTGTTTGTTCTTTCTCTCATTCATTTTTTTATTCATTTGTTTATCTATTTATCTATTTATTTGGGAGGGGTAAATTCACACTGTAGATTTGTAATACTCTGATATCTGCTCCACCAAGAATTTCAGCTACACCTGCTTGCACCGTATGGATGTTGTTATTGTCGTCTAAATTTTGTTGGTGTGTTTCTTTTCTTATTGAATATTCCCGCCGAATGTTTTTTGTTTGTTAACATTTGCGTCCATCACACTTACCCTTATACTTTATAATCAGATAAAAACTTGAATAAATAACAAATCAAAAAATCATTAGAACCTTGTAAAATCATTGTTATCATTATTATAATGTCGTGACTATGTTCAATCCAAGTAAAGTATTTTCAGTGTAAGTTTTGTCGCAAGATGATGCCCTACGCATGCAAGAGGCTTGAATTCTTTCTACAGTCCAAACTTATGTTACTTTATTCATTTGAGAGAGGTGGGCTCTGTTTTTGAAAAATAAATCTTCTAAATTAGCATACAAATATTTAACATGTGTGTATACATTCTATCTGGTAAAACGTAAACATATTATTGCAGTTTCTTTGTATTATCATTCTTACAGCGGAAACTGTAGAAGTGTATGGTAAGTGAATCTAAAAATCGTTACCATGAGCATTTTGTTGACGTTTCTATTACACATTTCTGCCGAGCAGTATGCTGCCTTGCATGCACTGACACCTCGATTAAGCCTCTGTCACACTATAGCGGTGAGCAGTTCGTTGCCATAGGTCAACGACTGATTGCTCAAGATATTTAGTCGGCTGGACGTTTACGATGTTGTATCAAAAACGCTTCGCGAACAACAACAGTGGTCAGCAAAATATTTTCTGATATTTAATCGACTGTCCGAGCGTAGGCGACCGGTGCATGGGTGACTGGTCTTCACTGGTTGTAGGCAGCATTGTTTTGTCGGTGACATTTAGCACGCAATCGGCAACCAGTTTGCGACCTATAGACTACCAACTGCCGACCTTCGATATATGTTTAAAAAAAATTTGATTCACTTTTGTTCTTGTAAACCATGTGCAAGTTATTCCGCCAATTCATCAGTTTTCATACAGGCAAATTACCGTACAAGGAATGGTCAACAGTGTGAGACAAATCGGTGACGACTCTGTGACCAGTCACCATGCACGCAGCAGCCCCTTTCACACCGGATCTGCGTAGAGTTGCGTAGTATGGCGTACCGACTACGCCAAAATTAAGTTGCGTATTCATGAAAAAAATGTTGCTTCTGCGTAGGTTATGCGTAAGCTGGCGTACAATGGCGACTGGTTACGTACCCTGTACATATGCACCGCGTACCTACGGTGTATGCAATTGGCCTACCTACGCGGACGGTTGCGTATAAAAGGCGTAGGGTTGCGTACGTTCACCTAGGCCTGGCGTACAGTTTTGCTAATATGGTTGCGTACGGTTGCTTACTGTGTGCGCAAGCTTTTACTGCTTCGTCGGACTGGCGAAGGTTGGCGTACTATTGCGTAGGCATGGCATACAGTAGCGTAGTGTAGCGTAGTGTTGCGTAAACAAGGCGTACTTAATGCATCTAATGTCTACGCCGAAAGTACGCGAAAAAAAAATCAAACTTGTTTAATTTGTTGCGTCCATCTCGCGTACCCCGTTGCGTCCCTCGGCGTATAGTTACGAAGCCAGCGTAGGGCAGCGTACGCTCGGCGTGGTCTGTAGGCAACACTACACAACTCTACCCGGTGTGAAAGCCCCGCCAATTAAAGCATGATAAGCAGCAACAACAGAGGCACAATTCAACACGGTGGCAGTCCGCATAGCGGAAATTGTGTCTTGTGAATTTATTTTAAAAATAACTATAAAGGATAGAAGCCTTGCATTATCGTTCAAAACGTTTCAACTTAATCAGCAAGTAGCGTTACGTTTGTAGAAATTATATGTTATATCATTATAATCACGTTTATGGAGCTGTACTGACCATTATGGTAGAATATTTATGGATGTACGTCAAACACAGACAATGAAACACGAAAAAGTGGATTTTTGTTTCGGTTCATATCCGATGTATTAAAGTATGATCAAACATTATTATAGCCGTCTCTGCCTTAGTTTGTATTTTAGTTCTTCTGTTGTTTACTTATAAGTAGAATCTACAGATTTTACGTGTTATTCTTTTTCTTCTGTCTAGGTATCAAAGCAAGGTACCAGATAGGATCTGGCATACTAGAAATATTTTCTGCTGAACTTCATCCACTCCCAGTCGACCTTTGTATTTACGCCGAGTTCCATGTTGGTGGATTTCTAAACCGGAACGAGACATGTTTACGTCCGGGTCAATCAGGATATATTCAAAATGGCGCCAATGAAAATCAGCTCTCGTTGGTCGTCTGTGGAAGAGGCGTATGCAGTTCACGATCAGCCGTGACGTATACAGATGATGAAATTGATATTTGTAGTACGTACCTATGACTAATTGCCAATTATTACAATTCAATAAGAACATGGCAGGGGTGCCATCACGAAAACCTGAATGGAAAAAAAGGCCTGAATACAAGTTATGAAATACAGATCAGAATATACAAACAGGAATCATTGATGGTATATTGGTAGTTTTTTGAAATTTCATTTGGTCTTGCTATTTGCCATCTTCCAATGAAGAGCTGTCAATAAATAACCATTCTTAAAGATAAAGACCAGTTCTGGTCATGCGATTGCATTGTGAAAGAAACGTTGTGGAATCGATCAGAAAAGGTTGATCATCTAGCATATAAGTATTGGTGTGTACTGCAAGGTTCTGGAATCATCAAAATGATAAGAAATTTGGCCCAGTCTTGGTAAAGTTACAAGCACTGTACACAGAGAGATGTATATGGGACTACGCGCCCACGTGCGCGATATCTATTTGGTCCCAATATATATAATAATTTACCAAATATATCAATTAGTAGGCGGTTTCCCGACTTTCCCGGCAAAATTTGTATCATCACGTATTAGTCCAAACATATTCTTTCACATGATTGGTAATGAGAGCTTCCATTTCATTTTTTTGAGAGAGGGTCGTTTCCAAAACTGGTCTTTACCTTTAAATTTACGTATATATATATATATGCATGTTATATATATGCATGTTATATATATGCATGGTATTATAGTAACACAAACAAAAATGAGTCCCATTTTCTGATTAGTTCTTTTTCTTTATTGAATTCCAGGGCTTATGGTCATTGTGATCCCCGTGCTTTGCTGCTCTATAGGATTTCTTTTGCTGCTTCTGGTCATTTTTTGCATTCGATGGCTTAAAAGTAGACGACCAATGGGTATGAAGATGTGTTTTTCATTAACAAAAAATAAATTGTAATTAAACTTTTCACAAAATGTATTGCCGTTCTTCATTATCCGTTTGAATTTATTATTCGGGACCAATCTGACAATATTAAGTGGCTGATGACCGGGAAGTGGAGCGGGGCATAAGTCAACAAATTCCCTGACAAAACAAAAAGTTGCCATCTAATATTTTAAGGTGCAGTGGGTGATCAAATTTCTGCCGGGGTACTAGTAAGTTTTTGTTTTTGTGAATGTTAAAATATTGCACGATGGGCTCTGGCAGACCGCCTCCTTATTCCTTGGATTCACTACGGACACTTAATACAAAAAATTGTATAGATATATATATATATATAGATATATATACATATATTTATATGTATATACATATGTATATATATATATATATATATATATATATTTATATAATAGAATAATAATATAAAAAATAATCATAATAATTTTTAATTAATATCATTATCACCATCATCATATTAATGATAATAATAATGATAATGATTATGATATTGTCTTCTTTACCAGGGTTAGTCTTATTAATTTTCACTGTTTTGGCAGCATTATTATTTTATTATTACATTACATTATTACATTATTATTTTACAGCATATGATCTAAAGACAGTTGAACCCTCTACAAGGATTCTGCCAACACCACCAAGCCAACCTCGTGGAGTTCGAGATTTGAGGTCAGACCATACTGGGGAGGAATTTGGAGCAATGTGTGAGGTAAGTCAATATTTACAAAATTTCCGCTCATCCAAAGACACACATGAAGTAGATAAATTATCAAAAGATATGCAATTTGAACCATATATCAAGGGAGAATATAGCTTACTTATTCTTCGATCGGATAAAAAAAGTTTTTCGCAATGAAGTGTTTCAAAAGGTCATTGAAGAGCTTAAACAGGAATGAGAAAGCATTTGTTTGTTTGTTTGTTTGTTTGCTTTTATTTCTGCGTTCAAAATAATACAATACATAATATAAAATGTGTTTACAAAGATAATATACAATACAATTCATAAGATAAACAATATAGTCATGATACATAATGAATACAAAATAAGGAAGTGAGCTTAAACTTTTTTTATAGATATATATACATATATATATACATATACATACATATACATACATATATACATATACATAGCACATGCATACATACATATACATACACACATACACCTATACATACTCTCACATATAATATAATATAATATAATACATATAATATAATATATAATCCAATCAATGAACGCAGGAGACCGCCATCGTGAGCGGTAAGGCTTGAAATTGATGGCGGCCTCATAAAAGATTCGTGACTGAAATTGATATTTACTGATCAAGTGGGTGCATTGCAGGTGCAGGTGCTGGTGCTGTATGTAGCAGTTGAGTAAAATGAGGATATTGAATGACGAATGTGAATATTTATGTGAATATATTAATTTGGAGTATGGGATTCATAAGATTGAATGATAGTTTTTTTAGAGTGGCTTTCAAGGAGTATATGGTCGAACAAGATTTAATATTGTCTGAAAGATTATTCCAGATGTCTGGACCATGATGACGAATTGATTTAGAGGCAATTAACAGTCTTGGGTTTGTGAGATGAAAGTTTCCGGATATGCGAGTTGGGTAGGTATGGACAGAGCTATTGAACTTAAACATGTCATCAAAAGACGAAGGGAGCAGATTATTAATATACTTAAACATAATGATAGCTATTTGAATAGTATATAAGTCGGCAATTTTTAGTGCTTTTTGTTTAAAAAATAAAGGATCGGTGTGGGCCAAGTAATGCGATCCTGTACAAATGCGAATTGCTCTCTTTGTAGTTTAAAAATAGAAGTCAGCTTTGTAGAACCACAACTAGCCCAAACAACGTTACAGTAGGTTATATATGGGAGTACTAACGAATTATACAATAAAAATAAAGTTTTATGAGGTAAAATAAATCTTAACTTGGAAATTATTCCAATACTTTTTGAGATACTTATTATGATATGGTGCAGATGTTCATTCCAAGATAAAGTTTGATCTATGATAACACCTAAAAATCTAGAGTGAGTTTTCTGCTCTAATGGCATGCCGTCAATCTGTAAGTGAATTGGAGTATCAGTAATATGAGAATGGTGTTTAAAATAGATGAAGTGGGTCTTTTTTGTGTTCAAAGATAGTTTGTTAGCTTTAAACCATTGTGATACTTTGTTTATTTCATGATTTAATATGTTGTTTAAGGAAGTGAGATTTTTATGAGAAAAAAAGATATTTGTGTCGTCAGCGAATAATACAAAAGATAAAATGGAGGATGTATTAATAATGTCATTGACATATAGCAGAAATAACAGTGGGCCTAGAATGGAGCCTTGAGGGACACCACATTGAACTAAAAGTGAATCAGAGTCATAACCATTAAATGTGACATATTGTCTTCGATTTCTTAAATAATCTTTAAACCAAAGGAGTGATTGACCTCGTATACCATAATAATTAAGTTTTGAAAGTAAAATATCGTGATTAAGTGTATCGAATGCCTTACTGAGGTCACAAAATATACCAATGACATGTTCTTTGTTAGCTATGGCGTTTGTAATTTTATCATAAATTTGGATTAAAGCCAAGTTTGTTGAGTAATTTTTTCTGAAGCCATATTGATTAGAAGTTAGCAAATTGTGTTTGTTGATAAATTCATAGAGTCTATTATATACTATTTTTTTCAAAATTTTTGATATACTTGGGAGTAGAGATATGGGGCGATAATTACTAATTTCATGAGGATTGTCTTTTTTGAAAATTGGATTGATTTTGGCGATTTTGAATAAGTCCGGAAAAACACCTTGTGATAATGATTTATTGAAAATGTGACTAAGAGGGTTAGCAAGTGGGTGAATTATTTCTTTTAAAAGAGACACACTAATTCTATCATGCCCGTGAGATTTGGAGTTGTTAAGAGAACGTGTAATATTGATAATTTCGGTGGGGTTCGTGGGGCTCAAGAAAAGAGAATGTGGATTAGGTTGGGGGAGATAATCCGTGAAATGCGCATTTCGGCTATTAATCTTGCTTGCAAGTTCGGGTCCGATGTTTGTAAAAATGAATTAAATGAGTTTGCATGAAGGGAAGAGTCAACTTTAGAACCATTTAAAGTCATATCATCAGTAGGTGGGGGATTTGCCTTAGTTCCCATTACCTCTTTGATGATTTTCCAAGTTGCATTAGTATTTGAACTGACATCCTTTATTCTATTAGCATAATACATTTTACGTGATATACGAATTAATTTTGTCAACTTGTTGCGATATAACTTGTATGTTTTTAAATTGGCTTCAGTAGGATTGTGTAAATGTGACTTGTAAAGGCGATTACGTGTCTGTATTGATTTCAATAAACCCTTTGTTATCCAAGGATGTTTGGGGGTTTTTCTATTATTTTTACTTTACCTATGGGAATATTTTTTCATAATAATGTTGTAATTTATTATTCAAGAGATTATATGATATGTTCGCGTCAGCTTCATTGTATACATCCTCCCACCCTCAATTAATAAGTCTTGCTTCATTAATTCAATATTACGTTTAGATTCTTTTCGATATGTACGTTGGTTAAATGATTTGGGGCATGGTAGTTTTAATTCACAAGTTAAAAATATTGGTAAGTGGTCTGAAACTTCAGAGCATAGAATTCCTCCTATCATTTTGTTATTCATGTTGTTATGTACGTTGGAAAAAATGTTGTCAATTTGAGTTGATGAATATGGGTTAATTCTGGTGGATTTATTGATGAATGAATGGAAGCCGAATGAGTACATAAGTTTCATAAAATTGTTTGAGTTATTATTGTCGACTGAGGGTAAGAAATTGATATTAAAATCTCCAAGAATAAAAGTATGCTTATTTTCATTACCTATTATATAGAGATATTGCTCAAGTTCCTTATAAAATAAATCAAAATTAGAGCCTGGCGGTCTATAAATTAAACCTATGATGATATTCTTAAATCCTGTGTTTTCAATTTCAATGAATAAAGTCTCTGCATGTAACAGTTTCACATCGGAACGGATCTTAAATTTCAGTTTTTCAGCAATGTAGAAGGCCACGCCTCCGCCTCTTTTCCTTTGCGATCTGCCCTTATCAACTTATAATTTGGTAAATTAAACAAATCTGGGGAATTTTCATGTAGCCATGTCTCGCTAATACCAATAACAGAGAATTTGAAATTGTTTAACGTGTGTAAGAGATTTTCAAAATATTCGAAGTTTCTATTCAGACTTCTTAAATTTGCATGTAAAAGGGAAATATCATTTGGATTACTATCAAACATGTTATTGAATTCTTGAGGTGTGTAGTATTTGCTATTGTATGAATTTTCTATGTAATTATCAGGAATAAAAGAGAGTGACTCCATCAGAAACGATAAAATGTAAAGTACCAGATATTATGTAAGGGATCAACTGCAAGCGTGCTTGTGGTGTAGGTGCGTTTGCAAGTGACTGAACGTGTGTTCGTGTGTGTCTGTGGTGCTGATGTGCAGTCAATATCAATATAAAGTTCATCTATAAAAATAATAAGACCCATCTTGGTCAGCATAAGAAAATCACTGGAAGCAGTAGAGCAGAGCTCAACCACCTAAGAACATGTATATAATAGTTGAAATCATTTACACATAAAAAGAATAATAAATAAGCGGTCACATACAAATGAATAAGGAGCAAACCCAGGAATATGCTTTTTTATCATAAAGTGCAACGAAGCCATACGTTAAATAAGCTCAGGGGTGTAAACAATGTAGGAATATTGTTCATATAAATGTGATAAAGGAGCATGAGTGGATCAGGATCCACTCAGTTTTCAAAGTTGGGAGTGATTTACCAATTATAGTTGTTTGTCAATAAGACATTGTCTGTCCGCAATTTCATTGTGTATCTAGGGTGATCAATTATTATTCGCACAAAAGGCTGGTTACATGGGAATACAATTTCACATGTGCTATGGGAATCGATAATGGACCATGGGCCTTGAGTGTATCGGCCTTCAAAATTTAGATAAAATAAAATGAAAAATATGTTTGTTTGTTTTTTTGTTTGTTTTTTATTTTTTATTTTCCTATCTTCTGTATAATAGTTACTGTCATAACCAAAAATAGTATTCCTCTTGTAAACTTAAAGGTTAGCAAGGAGTGCAAGATATTAAAAATTTGAGATTAAAGTAAGTACATAGCTACTGAGTGGTTACATACATTTCACATTGTATTGACCAGATTCAAATGATCGACTTATACACCAGGTGTAGTAAAGTAATTCCACGTTCGTGTTGCCTAACATTTCAGAAAAGTAGAGGTACAATAATAATTAATCTTGCGTAGCCACACCCCCTATGATCAGAAACGTGGATGCATATGTGTTAGTATGTACATGCGTGTAAACAAGACTGATATGAAAAATACAGAAGTCTGTTACAAAACTCTATCAATCAGCATCGAAATACCCGCCCAGTCGGGCGCTTCAGCAGAGTATCAGGATAAAATTATGATAAACAAGAGTGGAGTAGACACGCCCCCTCTGATTAGAGAGTACATGATGTATGCAGTGACGAAAGTTTGACAAGGGGTGAATGGTGAGGTAACTGTGAGGCCACAACAAACATTATTAAGATACCTGTACGTGCCAAGTCGGGCATTAGGAATTACAATTCAAGTAAATCGTATAAAATAGTTGAGATTGTGAACAATACAAAAGGGTAGATTGGGTCAGTCTTCTGCATTAAAGGCCTATAGTGCATGAGTTGCAGAGATAATTAAAAGGGGGAAAAACGCAGAATATAGAATGCGATCCGCATTGTAATAAGCACATTCAATAAATCAGTGTAATTTATTCTGTACGTTGTGGTATCATGGATCTACTACTCTGAATCAACACTTGTTTGCCCTCTCGAGTATATCAACTGAGTATCATAACAAAAAGGGATTGATCATGCGTGTATAGCCACACCCTCTCTGATCAGGCACTTGGATGCATGCTTGTTTTCATTGTAGGGACTGATTGGCCAAATAATAGAGTTTTTACAAAGCTCAGATCAATCAGCTTTGAAATACCCTGCATGTCGAGTATTTAGTAATGTATCAGTATAAGTGTACGTTAATCTCACATGGAATAGCCACGCCCCCTGATCAGACAGCGCATGCTGTACATGGTGTATGCAGGCACACAAATTGTAATTAGTATATTTAACAAGCCGATGTAATTGGTCATGCGTATTGTGAAATTAACCCATACCTGCCCTAACGAGCATTTTAGTTGAGTGTCATGATAGATGGAGATTAATCATGCATGTATAGCCACACACTTTTTTGACCAGGCACTTGGGTGCATGTGTGTTTTTAATATCAGGGCCGGTTTGTCAAATAGAAGACTTTGTTACTGAGCCATTGTCTGTTATAGAAAATATCCTTGAAATTCAGGAAGATTGTTTTGGCGCACGAAAGGGCGATCTTGGGAATACAATTTCACCTGCGCTATATAATTATATACAGCTGTTAAAATTTACAATCCCAACAATATGCTTACAGTTCTTTGGTCAAGAAATGCGGCAAATTAGTCTTCATTGAATATCTACACACATTGAAAACCATCAAGCAGTCAAGAATGTGGATTTTATTTTTATTTTTTTTCCTAAAAATAAAGAATACTGTGTAGGATGCTTTTCACAAATTTAGAAGTTAAAGTTATGTTCAACCCGACATTTCACGGGTGTAAACAATCGGGGATTTGTATGGGTGTATCGGTCTCTAAAAATTAACATAAAGAAGCGAGAATACTAATTGTTTCTTTCTGTAGCTTTCTTAATTTGTGCAGAGTAATCATCATTTCGTATTCCTTAAAAGGTTTGTGATTTATTTAATATAGAAAATTAAGTACAACACTAGCAGATGGTTAAATACATTTCATATTGTATAAATCAGTTTCAAATGGTAGACTCATGCCCAGGGTATCGTAAAATCACTTAACGCCTGCGTTGGCGAACATTTCAGGTAAAGTGCGAGTCATGTATGGAGTAGCCACGCCCTCCCTGATCAGACAAGTGGATACACATGTGCGAGTTTGGTACACATGAATGTAGGGCTGATTTGGAGATATCAAACAGCATTGAAATAGCCGACTCGTCGGGCGTTTTAGTAGAGTACCCGAATAGGTGTATGTTAGTCATGCATGAAATAGCCACGCCTTCTCTGATCAGACAGCGCATGTACATGGTGTATGTATGCACACAAGTTGTAATTAACATATTTAACAGGCTAATGTAATTGGGGATGCGCATTGAGATCAACCCATACCTGTCTAGTAGGGGTCCATGGATGGAGATTGATCATGCATGTATAGCCACACCCTCTCTGACAAGACATTAGGGCGCGTGCGTGTTTTCAATCATGGAGCTCGTTTTATCTCTTTGGTTTTAGCTCCATGCTCGTACCAAACAGTACTGAAGCACAGATAGGTTATGTATGTTGTTCAATAATGGAATAGCCACGACCCCTCTAATCAGACAGTTCATATGTACATGAGGCGTTCAGGCACGCGCACGCGAGGGGTGAATTGTGGTGTTAATGTGAGGCCATGCATGAACAACCGAATTAACCACAACTATTCATTGTTTGGACGAACAAATTGGATTAAATTTCAAGCGAATCGTTTATAATAGTTGAGATGGCTAACAATAAAAAAAGGTGCTAATCACACCCTCATTCATTTCTCAGTCAAACAAATTGGATTACATTTCAAAACGAATCGTTTAAAATAGTTGAGATGGTGAACAATGAAGGTGCACTGATTACCATAAGAATACTACCAATCTTCAGTTTTTAAGGTTTGAAAAGTGACTAGAGGTAATTGAACGATAAAAATGACAAAATTGTAGATAAAGTGATTACCAATTCAGTGAATACTTTCAGCATTATGAAAGTTGATAAATATGATTTAATTGTCCAAGACGGTGTTTCCTTCTTGTTTTCGTTTCTCATCAACACCTACAGACCTATGAGGTGATGGAAACTAAACGTGTGGACAAAGGGCTAGTGGGTTTATACCTGTTACCCAGCACAGTAACACCCAGTGGTGATGCACTAAGCAGTGCCTGCAGCCATCCGCAAAGACCTCCCAGCGTTGACGGGGCGTTGCATCCTGACGACCAAGGTTATATCCCAATGGACATCACCCATTCTGAAGGAATATACATGACCCATATACGTCATGGTCCTAACCGGGAAGCTGAGGCTGGGATCGCCTGCGAAAGGAGAGAAACTGAATTGGAAACGTGTCCTGCCGCAATAGACAATAAACCTGACGAAATCAACGACGATGGCCACGATGATGAGGACAGTGTGTACGATACCGTCGGTGAGGACGACGTTATCTGCCATGAATATGTGGAACCGATTGGTCAGGCACCTAGGTTAATTGAGACTGCACTTTGATATGATTTTGTTTGCGTGGTATTTGTGGAGGTGTCCTGGTATAGTGGTACATTCAGTTGACTCTCAAAACAATGGTTGAGAGTTTGCCCATCTCCGCCAAGGTGTAAATGGGTAAAATTGCTGTGGTATTAATAATTTCAAATCCCTTAGAAAGAACAGCATTGAGGATGAGACTTCCCTTGGCAAACAAAATTATAATCATTATTATGACTGGAGTAATAAAAATTGGCCACCTAAAATGCAGATAAAAGTATATGTAGAAAAATAATGTAGCCCTTATTATGGTTAAGACAAGTACACTGTTCCTCTGTTGCCATTTTTAGAAGAAAGAAAAGTATTTAGATTTTCGACAATACGATTCAAGACACCACGAGATGTAAAATCAACAGGAGAAACGCAGGGGGGGGTCACACCCCTCTAGAGATCTTCAACATACTGAACACCCAAGCTATTTCGGTGAATAAGTGTCATCCGACGAGTATCCGCCTGATTTCTGGTGGACAGGTGTTTATATACTGGTGGTGTTAATATACACTGTTCTGGTGTAGCGAGAATGGCAAAGTGGTAGACAAGTGCAAATATGTTTACACATATCTATACATATTTGCCGTATGACCTCTTTTGTGAATACAATTTTCGCAATACATATGATTGATATGGCAATCATTTATGACATGTATAATGAATTACATTTAATTTTATGAGCATAACTATCGATATATATATATACAGGGAAGACCTCAGGAGGCCCCGGCCGTCAAACAAAAAGGGGAAAGGGTTGAGGACCCTGTTATTTCTTTTCTGTCACATGAAACACACGACTTACACCATTTTATTTTCACCGATTTCTCAATTAGCACTTCTATCCTTACAAGAAACTGGAGGATGTTTAAAAATATAATTTTGCATACATTTTATGTCAAGTTGCTCTTACTTATCTGTAAATCTTATTTTTGTAGAGCTTACATTCAACATTCAATAACCCTAACTCCTTTTTGTTTTTTTTAAGGGGAAACAAGTAGAAGAAAATAAACACACCAGACTGGTGAGAACGCATGATCCCTATGCCATTGGAAATTCCTACCTATATCCCCGATTTCAGAAATTTATCATCATAAACAGTTGAGCACATCCTCCACACCCACCCCTCACTTCAGAAACCGTTCGCCATGCATGCACTGCCTTACTGTTGAGTGCTGCCAAGGTATAGCGAAAAGGCTGAAATTCAAAAGAAAATATGAAAAGCACCACAATGAATAAAAAGCAAAACCAATATTCGTTTCGAATGATTTTGTTCAGGTACAATAGAAACGAGGAGACGCTTTCGAAATATTTTTTGGACTTTGGATCTTTACTTGCATTTGATTGATATGGGTTCATCATGTTCTTTTGTGTTCGAGAAGGAAAACATTGAATAACTGTATTATTACATACACCAAGCATCAAATGCATTGCCTTTCGCGTTTGCTGTTCTCTATTCCTTGTCAGATTTTTGACTGATTCCATTGTGGACTTTGGATCTTTGAATGCATGCGACTCCTAGGCGTAGCTACAGGGTACATTGGGGCTAACCCCCCCCCCCCCTTCTAAATCGAGTGGTGAAAAAATACTAAAAGAAATAAACGAGAACAGATAGGAAACGGAAGAAAGAAAAAGGAGGAGAAAAGGAGACGTCTGCACCACCTCCGCCTCTTCCCCCTTCCAACACTAGCCTTGTAACTTTGAATTTCATTTTCAGAGTTATACCGGAAGCCCCCGTCATTCTAGTGCCCCCTCAATGGGTCTACTCACGCTACGCCACGGATTCGACTGCTCAGCATTTGTCACGTTTTCCTGTGTACGAGGATTTAAAAAAAGTAATTGTATCCATACCACCACCTTACAAACGCTTTGCCTTTCAAATATGAATGTTTTACTTTTATCCTTTCCAAACAATTACAATGATAATAATAATAATAGTAATAATAATAATAATAATAATAATAATGGGTTCTTGTTCAGCACTCGTGTCGTCGACCTTGATACTCCTGACGCTTTACAATTATTATCCTGGCTTCAGCATGGCTGCCATTATGGCGCTCTAGCATTTCAAGGAATTGATCCCTAACAGGTACTCATTTACCTCACCTGGGTCGAGTGTGGCAATTATAAATAAATGTCTTGCCAAAGGACATTAATGTCACGGGAGAACTCGAACCGTCCAGTGACTTATCCACCAGACCACGACACCACTACAAGTTTCCTGATGTATCCAACTCAATGGTAGCTAGTATTCTTAGTCATGTTCGCCCTCTGTCGACAACAATTCGGCTACCTATTCCATAACCTCCTCATCTAATCATTAAGACAATAACCATACCACATGTTCTCATACATGTATTTAGTCCCAATCTTCATCTTCATACTTCTACAATTTAGGTTCTATGCCCTCTCATTATACCAATAGATACATTTTTTACGCGGAGAGCGGGGAAATGTGGTAAAAAAATTATAAAAGCCCCATTCCCTTACTTCATTTTGATTGTTAAGATCATTAGCATAAAGGCATATCCACGGCTACCTGTGATTGCCTGCACAGGGTGTCATGAAATTATATGATATAAAATCAATCTCCTACCCTTTATCTTACCAACAACAACAACAGCATCAAGAACAGCAGCACCATCGACGACAACATCAATAACAAAAACAACAACATCATCAACGAAAACAGAAACAATAACAACAGCATAATATCACGTGTGGTGCATCACTTAAAAGGAGGTAGTGCTTCAGTATCCTTTTGTATTCTTCGTTTAATACAAGATACCTTAACTAGAAAAAAAAAAACATTTAAGTATGACGGAGTGTCGTGGCCGGGTGGTTTAAGGCGCTTGACTGGAGCGCTCGAATCCCGACACGGCACTAATATCCTTTGACAAGATATTAACCTGCACTTGCAATTAATCTAAGCAAATCAAAATTATATGATAATGATAATAAAGGGCAAAAGGAGATCCGTCAAAATAAGAGGTGCTCTCGAAATATCTGGATCTAAATTACACCAAGTAGATAAGGCATCTTTTGTAGGACTACAAATTGATATGAAACTCACATGGATTGAACATATAAAAATGGTAAATCGAAATATTTGTTCAAAAGTCGGAATTTTGTTCCGAATACGGCATTATGTCCCACACAACATTTTAGTGCTATAATACAAAGCGTTAATCCAGCCACACACCGTACTGTGTATGGAATTGAAGTATGGGCAACCACATACAACACCAACTTGAATTGTATTTTCCTTACACCCAACATGGCGATGAGAGCGATAACCTTTAGCCCAAGAGGTACCCATTCGGAACCCCTGTTCCAAAAGATAACATTTAAAAATATTTACAACCCTCATTTCCTATCTGTCTCAACCGTCATCTATGACTTATTAAACGGCAATCTTCCTCACTCCTTAATTGAATACTGTCAGGTAATAGAGCACAAATATGGCACAAGGGGCAAAGAACATGGACAGCTATATCTGCCTAAATGCAAAACCACACAAGGTCAATTTTCAATATCATTTATGGGCGTGAAAATATGGAATAGTATACCATATGATTTAAGAGCAATAAGATCTAAACATGCTTTTCGAAAAGGGTAAAGGAAACATCTAAATACTTTGAGTTAAACAAATGTTAAGACTTCTTAAAATGGCAAAAAAGAAATCTCATATTGGAGATTTTCTAAAAAGACCGTCACATTTAATAGATAATGATGTATTTTGAATTTATTCTTTGTTCTGATACGGAAGTCTAAAAAAACATTTGACTTACATGTATATATTAAGTAAGGAATATTTCTAAATGAATATTCCATTTCCTTCTTTACTTTCATTTTGTAGTTTGTGTTACATGTATATATATATATATATATGTAATATAGAATAGTAAAAAATAGTTTTTTAAATTCTTGCCAAAGAAAGGGAACCAGACTCGACTAGCACTTGTACTAATTTCTGGTACCCCGTTTAACAACACAAGTGTACACATAATCTTTTATTTCATTTGTATATAACATACTTTGTAAAACAATGTTTATCTTATTCATGTGTAATGTTATTTATCTTGTGTTATATTCTTATATTTTATGTAATCATGCTTTATACATTATGTTTTGCTTGTTATTATTTTTGTTGTTAATAAACTCAAACTCAACTCAACTCAACTTGCTACTCTCCACCCAGGTGTTGAATTGGTAACCGGTAGGATGAGTAGTATTGGAGCGTCAAGTAACGCCTGGCTGGAATGCACCCCAGTGAGAGGAGATTGTGCATACAGTGTGTGCGGGCGAGTATTGAATCCAATGACCGGGGTAATAGTATATCTGTAAAGCGCTTAGAGACATCGTAGATGTATTAAAGGGAATGGGTATCTTTGTCTCAGATTCTAAACAAACTCCTGGATTTAGCTCATGCTGCAATCATAATTATAAACCTTTAGGTCAGTCAGGAATCCCATGACGTTTACAAGCCGATCGTCCGTCTGATTATCAAGATATTCATGATCGGAATTCGAAACTTCAAAAACCGTTTTACCAACGGTTTTTTATAACACTACAGTCTATTGAGGAAAATGAATATGGTAAAACCGGTCACTCAAAGATTTTTTCACTTTTTTGAGGCACATTTTGTAGACGTTATTACACCATATCGCAGACGCTGATAACATTTAGGGCCATGCATCTCAGATTTGCCGTTAAACAATGCCTTTAAGCGCTATATAAAAGCGGAATATTATTATTATTACTTTTAAAAAAAATCTTATACAGTGTATAGTAATATCAGTCATTTTACAACATATTTTGCACAACATTCTCAGACAAACATCACATTGCCACTTATTATAGGACAAGCCTAATTAAGGAAATATTTTCAAATTCATTTTCTTATCATCATCATCATCATCGTCGTCGTCGTCGTCATCATCGTCATATTAGTTGGTTCTTGTATAGCGCTCATGTTTCTTAACCCGTTCCTTCCGACATTATTCAGCCCGATAGCCGCCTCACAAACGAGAATAAAAATCAAAGACTCGACCAGTTCGCTGCCGTGCGTGCGTTCAGCGGCCGTACAAGGCGTGTGCGTTCAAGCCTGGCCAGTGGCTTCGACGAGCAGGAACATTGCGCATGCGCAGATCTGGCCCACCTCTACAGCTAAGTTACGTAAGAGGAACAATGGTCGTGGCCGAGGGTATGGCGCGCCGTTTGACCAATAATTCAGATAAACACTGTTTATCGCCGATAAACACTGTTTATCTTCGAAAAACACTGTTTATCGAGCGATAAACACTGTTTATCGAGAGAAACTGTGTTTATCAGTCGATAAACAGTGTTTATCGCCGAAAAAACAGTGCTTATCGCCGATAAACGGTGTTTATCGAGAGAAACTGTGTTTATCGCCGATAAACAATGTTCAAGTATCTGATTTATTTGGCAAATGGCGCGCACTCGTAGGCCTACTCGAGATCAGAGCCGTATGCACTACTCCGCACGTTAGTCAGGTGGCTTAGTGAAATTACCGTTACTTAATTGCATGATAAAAGCACCATTTTTGGTACAGGGTTTCCTTAGGACCTACTCAACGATATTAGGCTAGGAGCCCCCGGCAAAATTTCAATTTAAGGCTGTGGGGCAGGGGCGTCTTTGGAGCCCCAAATAATTTTATAACATTGATTTGTTGTTGTGCAAATGCCATTTTGGTACAGGGCTTCTTTAGGACCTGCTGAATGATGGTAGGATAGGAGCCCCGGCATTACTATTCATATATGTGTGATTGGAGGCCCCATGGCATTTGTACAACAAAAACTCAATGGTATATTACCTTATAAATTATTTGTGGACTACGAGGCGATGCCCCCGCCCCACACCCTTATATGATATTCGTGCCGGGGGCTCCTACCCTAATATCTTTCAGTAGGTCCTAAGGAAGCCCTGCACCAAAAATGGCATTTGTATAACAACAAAGCAATGTTATAACATTATTGGGGGCTCCAAAAATACGCCCCGCCCCCACACCCTTAAATTGATGTTTTTTTTTTTGCCGGGGGCTCCTAGCCTAATATCATTTAGTAGGTCCTAAGGAAACCCTGTACCAAAAATGGTGCTTTTATCCGGCAAGTAACGGTAATTTTACTAAGCCACCTGACTAATCATTACAGCGATATTAGTGATTATATTCGCTATATGATTGAAAGAGAGAGAGAGCATAGCCCGGGTTCAAATTCAGTATTCGTTAAATTATTAAACCCGGTGCTCATGATCATTATATGCCATGTTATTGTAATGCAACGCTACACACAAATAGTACCAGATTGCCGTTTATTGTCTTCAAATATTGTTCAAATAGCATTGTAGAGACGATGTCACGATGAACAAATAAGAATAATAATGCAAGGTCGTTTTAATAGTCATGAGAATGTCAACTTCTATCTCTCTCAGCTTAATAGTCCGAACAATAGAATGAACCGAGAGGAAGCAACTGAAATTTCTTAACAACGGAAACTTCTCCAATGGAGCCTAACATTAGATTTGTTTTCCCATTCAAATAGCATTGTAAAGGCGGTGAAAAACAAAGGAATAATACTAATATTCCGTCGTTAATGGTGAGAATGTTCACGTCTATCTCTCTCAGCTAATTACGGCAAACAGTGGGCTCAACCAAGCGCAATCAACTGTTCAACGAATTTGTCATGAGTCCTGAAATTTCAATTTGTTACTGCACGTCATAGTAGCATTAAAGAGTAGCAATGGCGAACGATTATCGCTAAAATTGAATAATAGTTGCTTAATTTGCTTTCCTAAAAATAACATGAGACATCAAGCTACATAGAACTATGCTCGACAAACATGATATTGTCTTGAAAACAGTCAGAAAACATTGGAACTAGAATTAATAAGAGATAATGCGATCATATAAACATTTTGTCCATGTTCATCCTCCAGTACCAAATACCCAAGCAAAACTCGAGCCAGATGCAAATGAAAAGCTTGCAACCAAAAGGCGCTAAATCCACTCTTCACCAAATTGCATGTTTTACACGATTTGAATAGACCTCTCTCATGTGTATCTAAATCACTAAATTTTCCCTCAGAATTCATTGTTTCATGAAAATATTGATATGAAATTTACACTTTCAACCAAAAGGCGCTAAATCCATTTCAGATTTCAACTCTTACTCTTTAATGCTACTATGACGTGCAGTAACAAATTGAAATTTCAGGACTCATGACAAATTCGTTGATTGCGCTTGGTTTAGCCCACTGTTTGCCGTAATTAGCTGAGAGAGATAGACGTGAACATTCTCACCATTAACGACGGAATATTAGTATTATTCCTTTGTTTTTCACCGCCTTTACAATGCTATTTGAATGGGAAAACAAATCTAATGTTAGGCTCCATTGGAGAAGTTTCCGTTGTTAAGAAATTTCAGTTGCTTCCTCTCGGTTCATTCTATTGTTCGGACTATTATGCTGAGAGAGATAGAAGTTGACATTCTCATGACTAACGACCTTGCATTATTATTCTTATTTGTTCATCGTCTCTACAATTCTATTTGAACAATATTTGAAGACAATAAACGGCAATCTGGTAATATTTGTGTGTAGCGTTGCATTACAATAACATGGCATATAAATGATCATGAGCACCGGGTTTAATAATTTAACGAATACTGAATTTGAACCCGGGCTATGCTCTCTATCTCTTTCAATCATAGCGAATATAATCACTAATATCGCTGAAATGATTCTTAGTCAGGTGGCTTAGTAAAATTACCGTTACTTGCCGGATAAAAGCACCTTTTTGGTACAGGGCTTTCTTAGGACCTACTAAATGATATTAGGCTAGGAGCCCCGGCAAAAAAAAAAATCAATTTAAGGGTGTGGGGCGGGCGTATTTTGGAGCCCCAATAATGTTATAACATTGATTTGTTGTTATACAAATGCCATTTTGGTGCAGGGCTTTAGGACCTACTGAAATATATTAGGTAGGAGCCCCGGCACGAATATCATATAAGGGTGTGGGGGGCATCGCCTCGTAGTCCACAAATAATTCATAAGGTAATATACCATTGAGTTTTTGTTGTACAAATGCCATGGGGCCTCCAATCAAACATATATGAATAGTAATGCCGGGGGCTCCTACCCTACCATCATTCAGCAGGTCCTAAAGAAGCCCTGTACCAAAAATGGCGTTTGTACAACAAAACTCAATGTTATATTACCGTAATTATAAATTATTTGTGGGCTACGAGGCGACGCCCCCGCCCCACACCCCTATATGATATTCTTGCCGGGGACTCCTACCCTAATATCGTTCAGTAGGTCCTAAGGAAGCCCTGTAAAAATGGCATTTGTCCAACAACAAATCAATGTTATACAATTATTTAGAGCTCCAAAAGACGCCCCTGCCCCGAGCCTTAAATTAAAATTTTTGCCGGGGCTCCTAGCCTATATCGTTGAGTAGGTCCTAAGGAAACCCTGTACCAAAAATGGTGCTTTTATCAGGCAATTAAGTAACGGTAATTTCACTAATCCACCTGACTAACGTGCGGAGTAGTGCATACGGCTCTGATCTCGAGTAGGCCTACGAGTGCGCTCCATTTGCCAAATAAATCAGATACTTGAACATTGTTTATCGCTGATAAACACTGTTTATCGACTGATAAACACAGTTTCTCTCGATAAACACTGTTTATCGGCGATAAACACTATTTATCGACTGATAAACACAGTTTCTCTCGATAAACACTGTTTATCGGCGATAAACACTGTTTATCGGCGATAAACACTGTTTATCGGCGATAAACATTGTTTATCGAGAAAAACTGTGTTTATCAGTCGATAAACATAGTTTTTCTCGATAAACAGTGTTTATCGCTTGATAAACAGTGTTTATCGCTCGATAAACAGTGTTTTTCGACGATAAACAGTGTTTATCGGCGATAAACAGTGTTTATCTGAATTATTGGTCAAACGGCGCGCCATACGAGGGTCAAGGTCGTTGTCATGGTTATAAACTCCAACAATAGAAGAGCGGAAATAAGGTAATGGGATGCTGACATACAGCATTGATGATCCATGTATACTACATGTATATCGGGTTCAAATAACCCTGTTTTTCGGGGGTCTTCTTGTTTTGCAGTTGTCGTTACTGTTTTCAAAGAATGTTAACGGGATCACGTTCCGACGTAATCCTAAATAAAAATTGTTAATAAACAAATAACATAGAACCAAAGTTTACCCTATTTGGAATAATCATTCAAAGATATACAATCATGCAAGATAAAGGAATGAACAAGAAGATGTGATGAAGCAAAATGTCACAAACAAACAGATGATTGTGAGAAATTATTGTCTCTCTCTCTCTCTCTCGCACGCTTTATCAGTGCCATTTTCCATCTTCATCTCTGGCACTGTTTTCCGTTCCGCTATTTGCTTTTATTCCGAAAGTATTCCATTCGATCTCGAGATAAATTATTATACCATAACCTCGATATGAAGAAGAAAACATAGAACGAGCGCCTGATGATATCGAAATAAGAAGAATATTACTGTACAATAATTATAAAAAGTAAAACCTTTGAACGTAAATCATGATAAATGGAAACTAAAGAGGAATCCAGAGCGGGTGGGGTTGATCGGAGAGACAAATAGCATAATAATAAATGGCAATACGCACAACTTTCTCTCTCTCTCTCTCTCTTTTTCAATGTCGTTTTCAATCTTCATCTCTCATAGTGATTTCTGTTCCGCAAATTTTAATGAGATCTCGTTTCCACGTACTCCTAAATAAAAATAGCTGATTATAATTATAACGTAGTACCGAATTTGACCCTATCTGAAATGTTAATTCAAATATATAACAATCAAGGAAAGATAAAGGAATAATACAAATGTGATTTAGTAAAATGTCACTGACGAAAAGATGACATAAGAAATGATTGTTTCTCTCTGATTGTCTCTTTCTTTGTCTCTCTGTCTCTTTCCCGCTTTCTTTCTCTCTCTCTCTCTCTTTTTCTCTCCCTGTATTTCTCTCTCTTTCTATCTCTCTCCTGCTCGCTTTCTCAGCGCCATTTTACATCTTCATCTCTGGTACCGCTATTTGCTTTTATTCCGAAAGTATTCCTTTCGATCTTGAAACAAATTATTATACCATAACCTCGATGTGGAGAAGAAAAACACGGAACGAGCGCATGATTATAATCGAAATAACAAGAATATTACTATACAATAATTATAAAAAGTAAAACTTTCGAATGTAAATCATGATAAAACAATGGAAACTAGAGAGGAATCCAGAGCGGGTGGGGTTGATCGGAGAGACAAATAGCATATATAGCGGTAATAATAAATAACAATACGCCCAACTTTCTCTCTCTTTCGTTTTCTCAATGTCGTTTTCCATCTTCATCTCTCATAGTGTTTTCTGTTCCGCGATTTTTAATGAGATCGCGTTTCGACGTACTCCTAAATAAAAATAGCTGTTCATATTATAACCTAAAACCAAATTTGACCCTATCTGAAATATTCATTCAAATATATAACAGTCATGGAAAGATAAAGGAATAATTAAAATATGATTTAGTAAAATGTCACAGACGAACAGATGACATGAGTAATGATTGTTTGTCTCTCTGTATGTCTCTTGCTCTCTTCCGCTTTCTTACTCGCTTTCTCAGCGATATTTTCCATCTCCATCTTTGGTACTGTTTTCCGTTCCGCTATTTGCTTTTATTCTGAAAGTATTTATTTCGATCTTGAGATAAATTATTATACCATAACCTCGATATGGAGAAGGAAAACACAGAACGAGCGCCTGATGATTTCAAAATGAGAAGAATATTACTGTACAGTAATTAAAAACAGTAAAACTTTTGAATGTAAATCTCTGTTGCATCAAAATGATACGAAGGAAAAAAAGTTTATTATGCTATATTGACGGTACTTATTTACGTCGGACAGATATAAACAAACAAAAAGAAAGTAACTTAAGAAAAACATCAGAGCTGGGGGGTGATCGGAGAGACAATTATCATAATAATAAATACAGTACATACTACGTCCCACTTTCTATCTCTCCCGCCCCTCTCTCTCTCTCCCTCTCTCCCACTCTCTGTCTGTCTGTATGTCTGTCTTTCTATCTCTGTCTTTCTGTCAATGTCGTTTTAGCCATTTGCTTGTATGCCGGCATCATCCCTTCCTTGAGATAAATTATTATAACATATCCCTAATGATGTACACATTATACCTTATATTTATTATAGGGGACGAAAATAGAGAACGAGCGGCTGATAATGTCGAAATGAGAAGAATGTTACTGTACACAAATTATAGAAAGTAAAAGTATTGATTTGGTATGTAAATCTCTGTTGCATCAAAATAAAATGATACGTTCATTATATGTTATTGACAGAAATAATATACATCGGACATTATATACTTTAGCACAAAAGGGTTATCTAAAAGACGGTGGACAACATTATAAGTGAAAGAATAAAACTTTCTCTTTTATTTATAAAAAGAAATAGCATAACCACCCTACAAAAACAGAAGAAATATTGAAGAGGGAGACAAGAAAAAATATAAAAAGGACACAACAGCTAATCTAGATAAAACCAAAAATAGGGTTCTAGAGCGGAAGATGATAGGGAAACGTAATAGTTCGTAAGTATTGGCAAATTTTGACAATTATAGTTTGTAAGTATTGACAAAGTATAAACAAATAAAAATGACAGAGAAATATTTGAACGTATTTTAGACCTATATAGAATATACGAAAAGAGTTATGTCTTAGGCCCACCTAAAGTTACGTAAGAGTTACGTAAGAGGAACAATGAACGTGGCCGAGGGTCAAGTTCGTTGTCATGGTTATAAACTCCAACAATAGAAGAGCGGAGGTAATGTATTTGGGTGCGTGCCGTCATAAGCTTCTACAGGGCGAGCGCGGATTACGCTGCTCCCAATGAAGTACCAGCAGTATCAGTATTTGTGTATGGAAAGGTCTCAGCGAAAGTCAATATCTATGGGACAGACACCACGGAGCTGTATACGCTGCTATACGAATTTCTTGTGAGAGAAAACTTGACATGTTTATGAAAAGTACAAATATAGTGAATAATATGAAAGTACACAAAACAGGAGCAATGGATAATGATAGTATATACTTTGGAAATACACTCAAATCAACTATTTTAGTGAATTAGTGGCAGGGAAAGGCAATTTTAGGCTTGTAAAGACGTCATTTACCTGCCTATTATGGGAACCTGGTATACCAGGTTCCCGTCTGTGAGTGCGCTCCACGGGAACCTGGTATAGCAGGTTCCCGGAAGGAACGGGTTAACATCTTCAATACTAGATAATGGATTGCTGATTAGTCAAAAAAAAGTAGTCAATGTGCTGATTTCCTCATGACCGATTTAGATGACATTAATCGTAAATGACGATTATGTCCCAGTGATATAATATAAGGAAATACCTGTATCATGTAATGTATTTCAGGTATAAAACTGTCCTTTTCTGCCTTTTCTTTTATTATATGTTTATACTCTGATCTAGTCCACCCTGATATTAAGTTGATTTAATGGAAGAAGAAAAATGATAGAAACAAGTCAGTAAAAGTTTTTTTTTAAGGCGATTAAAGACAAGAAAATTATATTTTTTTTAAGGTGCGATCAGTCAAACACAAATTGGCAACTCTATGACGTATCTTTGCCACTATTGCAACCAAAGTAACTGGGAATTTCAAGCAATAAAGGGAAGTGGAATTTTATCTTTTTTTGTGAATAAGTTCTTGCCCTTTTCATAAATTGTATTCAAGATAGTATCCAACATCAGGTAAAGTGGAGTTGAGTGAATTGAGCCTAGATTGAAAGCACACACCAAAATGTTCAAAACAAACTGACCATGCTGGGTATCGTTTTGAGCATAATATTAAAGGGGATCGAGCTCTTTGTTTTTCTTTGTTTCCCACTTCCCATGAACTTGTAGGAAGGAAGTTGATAGAAGAATAATTCAATTGTATATAAAGTTTTGCTATACTGAAAATTGCATTCATACATGAACCAACCGCAACACCCAAAAGAGCGATCAGGAAACGATCCCTCGTGAAACATACCCCCTCTATTATTGCATTAGAACAGTCCACCTGAAATACATGCAATTTCGGTTAAAGGTCCATGGAGCGACAACGTAGTCTGCTTGGGATCATTTAAAATAATTTCCAAACTTAGTAGACAACAATGTAGAAGAAAGCAGAGAAATAAGAAAAGCAGGCTGGTGAAATTTTGAATGAAATTGGACTAAAAATGAGAAAGTTATGACTTTTTGGAAGTTGTAATCAAATTGGCTAAATCTGTAATACTGTGACGTAGTGCCGGATAACTTATCCATTCGTTTAAACACACAAAATGACTGAAATGCAATTTCTGTTTTTTTAAATGTATGACTCAGCAGATCTTTTTTTGTTTTTTGTTTTTTTGAGGAGTTAAAATAATATGCTATCCATAATATATTTTGAGAAGTGAGAAGGCAATGAGGAGAAAAGGCAACAATTAATGACATTTTTGTGCACGGCGAACGGGAGAGATGCTCATGACTACATCACAAACCACTGACAAATTACCAACTCGAGATTGTCACAGCTGTAGTGATCTCAAAATCCAAACATTCATTACTCTCTTATAATTGGTCCGATTTATATCAAACAATCTGTATCTCTCGATTATCTGCTTTATTCATAGAAATTAACATATTAAGAGTATTTTAATAATTGCCCCTTCAAATGGAGGCGTGATGGCCCGGTGGTAGCGCAGTGGTTTCGTAACGGGGAGGTCCTGAATTCGAAACAAAGTCGATGCGCTTGTGTCCTATGGTAAGGCATTAATCCTCATTACCAAGTCCTTCGGAGAAGACTTAACGCCGTCGGTCCCCTGGTTGCTTACTTACAAGCACATGCTTTCTTACCATAAACCAACCAAAAAAGGACTACAGTACATGCAAACAAAAAATTAAATGGATTAAAAAATATATATATCTAAGAATTACTCCTTTTTTTAATAGAGAGAGGATAACAAAATTGTCATCCTGCTTTATATAACAAGTTTGATAATTTCGTTTTTCGGTTTAAAAATATGGATATGTTTATATATATATATATATATATATATATATATATATATAAATTTAAAATTGATACTCGGGCAAGAGACGTCTGCCCCACCTCACTGAAAGTTTCTTATATCAATACTTTGCAGGTTGCAATCTTTATGTTAAAATACTCTAATAACCCACTTCCTCCGGCATTCAACAACCTGTTTGTTATAAACAACATAATCCATTCTTATCCGACACGAAACTCTCAGAACTGTCATTTGATAAACCCAAAATTGCTAATTGCGCATTAATCTATCCGACACCATGGTCCTGACCTATGGAATAGTGTCCCAACTACTGTTAAATCATGTACTACGATAGTTTCTTTCAAGGCTGCCATGAAGCGTAAATTATTATCAGCATACAAGTCATAATTTAATAAACGATCCAAAAAACATGCACACGCACTCACACTTGCACATACATAAATAACGACATAAATAAAACGTTTCGCAAAAGACATACACTTACCAAATATACACATTTACACTTAACGCACTTCGTGTTATGCATGAAAAAAAAATGATTTACTTCATTATGTTGCTGTTATAATTAATTTATTTCTAATCATACATGTAATAGATTTGGTCGCCCATAAATGTTCCTTTCCTGAGGCCGCCATAACGTTCAAGCTCTAGCTTAAGATGGCGGTCTCCTGTGTTTTTCAATTTTGAAAAGATTTGTCATCTTATTTTTTTAAAGGTATAACTATTGAAATTAATTATATTATATGATTATGTATGTGTAGTTTAACTTTTGTTAATAATATATATGAACTTAAATCTGAATTGAATTTGAATTTGAATTTAAATTTATTAACAACAACACATCATAATAATAACAGTACATATTAACAATCATACAATGCAAAGACTAATAGTGATACATGTATACATAACAGAAGAGTAATGTTGATTGAACAGTAATGGTTTTAAAACGATATTTAGACATAGATCTGCATACTTTTAAATGTACAAATGATATACACGTAAATATGTGTATTACTAATATTAAGGTGAAGTTGTTAATGGGAACTATAAGTTAGCACAAGCAGTCAGTCCGCAGCCGGTGCGAAAACCCTCTATTTTATTCAGCACGTATGCACGAATTTACGTGTCTTGCATACGTAATGAGTTGTGCAGACGGTCATTCCGATTGGCAGTTTTTGCCTTTATAATTGTTCATTTTTCATGAAATTGGTCTTATTTTACAGATAAGACGTTGCACTTTCTGTATACATATATGACAATCATGTTAAATATTTTTGGGAACAGATATTTCGCCTAGAAAATGGGGTTTTTGACGATAAATCTATCTTAAGAGTAGGGCTGATTTTCACATAGAAATCATTCTTGCGACACGAAGATGTTATAATCAGCATAAAGCATATATATTTTTCTTTACAATGATATCAAAATTATTATATTTTACGCTGTACCAGAGTCAGGAACCAAGAAAAATCACGCGAATGTTTATGAATAATTAATAGAAGTAGTCAATTTTGCCGAGGTGATAATAGAGAGTTCTGATTGGTCAAATACGTCAACTACGTCACATATGTTCCGCTTTGGTTCATTAACATTCTGAATTCCAAAACTTAGTAAGCGTGCCTTGTGGCGTGCGCTGATAATGCACTTGCGCGTAGGCAGTCATGGCAACAATCTAGGGACCCTGGATCAAGTACGTCACCTACCATCAAGATATTTTTTTTCTACAATATTTCTTTTTTAATCATTTTTCTTATTTTTTTCGGCCAGTCGGCGGCGCGGCGGAGCTCCCAGGAATGTAATATTCAGTTATGCATTGCCATTGCTCAGTCGGCGAGCGTGCACGAGTATGAAATCACACAATTTCGCGCCATCATAGAAAGAACAAATTGGTAACAAATTGGTAACTTCCGGGTTTTTAGGGTCTTAATTACTATGATTATAAAGAGAACATGAATTTGCGAAAATTAGGTTTTGACATTATTTTGATCAGTGACTTTTCATCTTTCGAACGAATCTCAAAGTAAACAAATTAATTATGTACCAGAGTCAGGAACCAAAAGCGAAATTCCGGGTACAAAATAGCTGTTGAAATGTTACAAAAATAACACCAATAAAAGTGGTGAAAAGGGATTGTTTCAAAATTGTGAAATATGGCAAATTACATATCAAACTGAAGCTGAAAATCTCGAGAGTAAATTACCGTTGCGTGCTGCCATATTGACTGAAGTTATCGACCACAAAAGCAGCTGCATGTACACCCTTATAAATCTCGCAGAAAATCTCGTGAATTTCAGCACACGTGAATGTTACGAGATCAGCAATGAGACGCTGAATAAAAATCAGCTTACAGCCTCATTATCGCGCACGCTGCGGTCTGACTGCAAGTGCTAGTCGAGCCTAGTTCCAATCATTGGCATTGGAGGTTTTTTTTAATTTGTTAGTACATATGAATGTAAAACTTGTTTGTTCGGTATTTACATATAATTTATACAAAAATAGTAATACTCTATCTTGTAACTTTTTTAAAGAAAAGAAAGAAAAACAAACATATTTAAGTGCTAAAGCATTATAATGAAAGATAAAAAAAATCTTTGAACAAATACAGTCATCACTATGTTCATAAAATGAAAAGGATGTATTAATAACAAATAAAATCATACAGTGGTGCGTACATGCACAAATCCTATTAAACGCTCAAGGGCAACTATAACCTTTCACAAGCAAGTGTATACCTATATAATAAAAAAAAAGACAAGTAAGATAAAAAGGAAAAAAAACGAAAGGGGAAGGGATGGGGTTGAGCCCACGTCATTCACATAGAAGGTAGGGGGAAAAATGTCTCTGAAAAGTTAACCTCAATGTTTTTAATCAAATTTCATCTGAGAGATCATTCCATAGCTTTGTTCCTACAAACGAAATACAAAGTCCTTGCGTTGTCCTGCATTTTGGTTGATAGAGTAAGTCACTTTAGTTTCTCCTTGTTGCATATCTGTGCTGTATCATCTGACCATAATCGACTAAAGAGTGTGGCAATACACCTTTTACCAAATCATACATAAATGTTGATACAAGAAGTTCATGAAGTTACAAAATTATTTAATATTTATAGACTTTGAAAAAGAGGTTTGGAGTCTGTTCTAAGTTAACTGAATGTAATTGCTCTCATTGTGTGATTTCAAGTTCAGAGTTGAAAGCTGGTGTTGGTGTTGTGAGAACACCAACACCAGCTACAACACCGAACTTGAAATCATGCTGGTGTTGAGGTTGACCTCTGAAAATATGACGCATTTCCGGTAGTCTGTAATGAGGGCTGGTGTTGAATGTCGTCTGCTGAACCGAGTATCGCGGTTGGTGTTGACGATTTACGTGTAATTTTCCCATTCACCAACACCAGCCCCTAGGGATTGGGAAATTCATAATTTCAAGTTTGGTTTTGGTGTTGGTGTTGCAGTATACCGCAGGCAACTATGCGTGCATCTGTCACGAATCTCACGATCAAGCCAAGGTAAAATCCATTTTCCAGTAAAAACAACCGTAAATCATGGGAGCTATATATGTTTTTCAAAAGAAATTGTATTTTCTCTATTCATTTTTTAATTTGAATTTATATTTAATATTAGATATGATGTAATTCATTGGAATTTCTGAATGGATTATGCTTTTATCGCAATACTTTTCGCCTGCAGAGTAGGACGTCACTCGGTGTTGAGGCTGGTGTTGCACTATCGATAAGTGATCGGTATCGTCCTTCTAATCTTACCGTCGGTGTTGGAGCTCGGTTCAGCAGCCTTTCCACGCTCTCAACACCAACACCAACACCGAACACCGTACTTGAACTCACTCATTGCCATTTTCGACCTAAATATATACAATTTAGATTACTTTTGTAAGTGCTCCCCATACCTCTACTCCATAAGAGAGGTGAGGCTGTATAAAAGCCTTGTATAAAAACACAAGTATATTCTTGGGAACAAAATGTCTCATTTTAAACAGAATGCCTACTTTCTTCCGCATGAATTTGTTTATTGTTTGAATATGTTCTTTCCATGAAAGGTGACAATCAATTTCAATTCCAACAAATGATGCAACGGATCCCTCTATAATATCTGATCTTGATATTCTCACAGATCCTTATTTGTCTATTGATCTACCTTTGGATTTCATAATCAAATCGCTTGTTTTCTGTAGGTTAATTGTGACTTAATTTGCATTACACCATTCCTGCACCTTCATTAAATTTTCATTTATAATTTCTAAATCAATTTCTTTTTGTCTAGTATTAAAAAGTAAGAAATAGTTTCGAGTCATCAGCAATTAATCTGAAATTGAAAAAGTTTGTGGAGTTAGGTAAGTCATTTATATAAAGTGAAATTAATGTTGGTCCAATAACGGAACCTTGAGGAATACCACATGTTATATTCAATTTCAAATACATTTTGTCTTGATATTGTAGAAACTGTGATCGTTTACACAAATAAATATCAAACCATTTAACTTAGTTTGTATATTACTTTCTATTATGTTGAAAAATGCAGAAATAAAATCAAACAATCTAGTCTCCAATATTTACTTTTCCTTATTTCCAGCATAAAGGCAAGCCAATGCACAAATACATGTAGACGTCATTAATATGTAGTTTTTACTCTTGTTGCTAACAGACTGGCATCAAAAGTGTATTAGAAGATAGTTTAGTTCCTTACAGTTAGAGCTTATTTCAATTTTGTCTAGCATTATTAAAATTGTCATGCACAAGAGATACTTTTTACGACTTGGAAGACGAAATAAGCACATTCATTTCACAGCCAAACTCAAGTATACTATTCTGTAAACAAACAAAAAACAACCTTGAATTTAAGCAGAAGTTGTTAAAGCATATTGAGTATTATTACATTGTAATAACTCCACAAGTAACTTATATTGTATTATTACTAAGTACATTAGTACCAATGGCTTTTTTAAAAAATTCATTTGAATATAAGGCATATTCAAGGTATAGCGAGCAATCGCGGTGGAAGCCGTTTGAAGCCGTTTGAAGCTGTTTAATATATTAGCGTTTAATTTTCACGGTAATTTTCACGATTCCAACGTCCTTGTTATAATGCGTTTATGGTGTGTAGAGTAGTGTATTCGGATGTCGATAATCATGGGGGTTATACTTTGGCTACTTGTGTGGCATAGACCCTGTGCAAACTGTTGTTGATATTGTTTGTCTGAACCTGCAAATGGGAAGGGGTGCCACCCTATATTGGATAAACCACTGAACCAAATATATATCTTTAAGTTTGGAGAGTATTAACAAATTACTTTAAAACAATGTTTGAAGAAAGAAAAAAAAATAATAGAAAAAAGTAATTAGAGTGTTTTTATGCCTCTGCCACGGAAAATGGTGCCGGTTGTCCGTGCGTCTGTACGTCCGTCCCACTTTTCAGCGGATTTTAACCTAACTTGGATGAAGTATGAATGAGCATACAAGGAAGATTTAATTAGATAGTGGGGGCAAACGTCAACAGTCACATTGTCATAAAGGTTTTGAAAAATGACGTAAGATATCTCGTTACTGCGATAACTTGTACAGGTTTTAAGCAATTTAAATCAAACTTGGAGGAAATATGAAGGAGCATACAATACTGAATTGACTAGATGTTGGGTGGAAAGTGTCAAAATTTCAGGTCACAGGGTCAGAAAAGGAATTGAAAACTAACAGAAAATATTTCGTTACCGCGTAACTTGTAAAGTTTTGAAACAATTCAAAACAAACTTGGATGAAGTATAAATGAGCATATAAGGATGAACTGAATAAATTTTGAGCGTCAAATGCCAAAGAGTCATGAAAGTATTGAAAACTACCAGAAAATAAATGCAGTTACCGCGATAACTTGAAAAGTACCGAATCCAATAAATGAAGATACATTCGGAGGTATATTAAAGACGCGGTCGCATTCATCTTGTTCCCATATCTTCCCAATCTTGAGATAGTTGTATCGAACATATGATTCAGAAATATACAAGGGGAAAAGACTGGATGTACCTAACAATATTGCCCAATAAATATAACAATCTCATTAATCATGCAAGCATTAATCGACCATGTTTTAAAACAGCTTTTAAAGATATAACAAAACCAACCCGAATGTAGTAAATTGCCGTTTAGAAATATTTTTTTTTTTAAAGCTACACATGATAGATTATTACTTTATATCAATATTTAATTACTATCACTATCTATATTTATAAAAACAACATTGCAAAATATTTTTTAAATAGTTTTTAGAAGTATTACAAAACCAACGCCGTGTTTAATGATGCACAAAATTATCGAGACAAAACATTCCTAAAAATGGCAAATACCTCTATCTTATAATTTTCACAAACATCAATCAAGGATTTGTGAAACACACTGATTTGAAATATAAAATATCATATACTAATGTAATCCCTATGAATGTATACTGTGAATTAGGAGTCAGACATTTGAAACAAGCCAACAAATCAATACAAACGAATTATTGCTACCAATAGGCAATTGTTTGCTATCACGATCTCGTTATTTACACACATGCAATCCACAAAAACAGTCACATGACGTATATAATATGGAGAGTTTAGAAATAACTACTGAAAATCAATCATATTCTGTCTACGGATGTTGGCTTTATAATCATAAAGCCGATAAAGTACTAATATCAATGAATATAAAAACAAATTGATAACCGTGTAATATGAGCAAATCAATATTTGTGATGTATTTACGTAACCAAAATCGACTTTTGTAAACAGATAGCTGCGAGTCAGTCTCGTTTGTAGACCTTCCTATAATCAATTTCTAAAGAAGTGTAGTACAAGAAAAGCGTTCATTCATAGATACATTAAATTTCAATTTTTCAATATTTCAAATATGAGAAAATCATCACTTTTTATGTTGTACTTTAAACGTGAAAACCATATCATTTTTATATTTTCCCCAAAATGTAATGTCGGTACTAGTAAACTATTTGATTATACCCGAAGTTGATTGGATTTCAATGGAAAGACACTTTGAAACTCATTTTCTTTTTCTTCTCCTTCTTGTTATTTTTCTTCCTCTTCTTCTTCTATTCATCCTTTTCCTTTTTCAGTTTTTTTTTCTTCAAATGAATCTATGGCCCAGTCCCTCAATTTACCCATATATCTTACAATTCATATCCACGCTTGGGAAATGATAAGCATTCATAAAAAAAAACTGTTTAAATAATACCATGATAACTCAATTTGTCAATTTCTCGTAGATAATAAATAATCACACTACTGGTCTTACGTCACTACGATTCCGTGTGAGCCGATTTAGCTTTTTTCCCCTTCAAGGAAGCGTGCAAAAGCTTGAGATTTAGATTTTATTAACCATAATTATGACTATTCAGATCCTCGATCATTAAGGATTTACATGTTGAATGGTCATATTAAATGCTATCAAATCTTTTTCAAAATCGGATCAAAGTCACATCATGTAGTGCGCGCCAAGCTTTTAGGGTATCAAAAATCAGGTAATATCAGGAAAAGGGGTATCAAATTCAATGGTGATAAGAAGAAACGTGAACGGGTAGGAAATTCGATATCCCCGGTCGGAAGTAGAGCTGCAGAGGGTACGATAGGATTTTAAAATATCATGGAACTCCTTTTCCTTTTAGGCTAGAAAGTCTAGTTAGAATTAATCCTCGAATAGGCTGTACAATACCATGAAAGATATAAAATCTTTCTTAAGGGTCTATTAATCGGAGATGTAAGACGAATTTCCCTGTCAGGGGGTATCAAACCTACTCTTGACTTCGATGCTCGTTGAGGGTGCTTTTCAGAAAATGATCTGGCGCTTGGAGGAGCCTAATGTGACTTTAACCTCTGGTTCAGGGGATCGCGAACCTCTGGGACTAGACTCAGCCGACGCCGTTCCAACAGCAGCAGCAGCATCAGGAGGGTTTGACATCAGACTTTGAATACCTGCGTCCACATCAGTACTGACAAACGAACCTGTTTCAAGGGATTAAAAACAACATACGTATACTGTTATTAGTAGTAGTAAAAGTAGTATTACAGGCTTCTAAGCTATCCTCATTTCTTGACTTTCTCCCCCTTTATTTTTTTTGGTACCATGCTTGTACTTTGCCTACTTTTCCCCAAAATATCTTATATTTTCTTACACTTTTTCGTTTTTCTACTTTTATTTCAATTTTATGTAAAATATTTATACAAAGCAATCATACATGAGAATCTTTACCCACGAGAACATTGTGTAAATATGAACATTTTCTAAACCAGGGTATTGCGTTTTGTTTGCTTTTAGTTGAAACCAACGTGGCAATACGATGTATACATGATGTGGGCCACAACCCCATATTGCACACTCTTTCATTAACGTTGTAAATTTTGTCAGAATGTACATTGTTCATGTACTTACATACATATGTGATTTACTGACGACAATAGTTCAAGAAATTCATAACAATAATAAGACATTTGAAAATTCCCAAACTCGCTAGCTCCAATAAAATGTCATTTCGTTACAAAAGAAAATATATTAACATAATTTTTCATTTAGGTAGTTGCATAGGAATGAGATTCTTTAGACAGAGCTTTTGATGTAGGCATTAATGACACAAGTCCCATAATGTATCATGCTCTTTGAGACCACTCTTTTGTTATCTCTCATATCAATGCCTATTTATGTCTACTTATAGTAATGATATCATCTGTAACTCTTTCTCACTTTACAAACCCCACCCTCTCTCTCTCTCTCTTTGTCTGTCGTGCGCTCTCTCTCTCTCTCTCTGTCGCGCGCTCTCTCACTCAATCACTCTTCGGTTTCTGTCTATCATGCTTCTCCTCTCCTTGATTTACTTCTGCATCACCAGGAACCCTGAATTGTGTCTTCTTTTTCTTTCTTTTACTTTTTGCTTAATATAATTGTCAGGGCTCACAAGGCATCAAGCTTTGCTTATTTTGGAGCTCTGGCCAGTTCTGTTTAAAATCTGTTTAGATTTCTTCATATATGTTGTAATGTATACCGATTTTTTGTATTCTGAACTAAATAATCAAATGAAATGAATACATATATATATATATAGAGAGAGAGAGAGACAGTATAGTTGATCTGTGGGTCTCCCAGCAAATTGATTTTTCTCGAAAATCAATTATTATTAAAAACAAATATTATGGCAATTTTGACAACACTATTGTAGAACTACTTGGATGGGGGGTGGCACACCACTAGAATTCCCTCATAAATTAGGGGATCTACATGTAACCTATTATCTCCTGAAAATTAAACCTCTCGCTCTTCACCCAAACAACAAGATTGGAAATAAAATATAGGACAACATTTCCTTATGAAAAATGCTAAATCGCTTTGTTATTTGAACTTTGTGTCCCAAGCTATATCCGCAACCAAGTAATGACAATTTATTCTCGTAAATGTCGCCTGCTTACAATTTGGTATCCTAAGACACAAGGCAACATGCATACAATATATAGTCTCAGGCCATCTTGATTTAATGTTATGCATTGAGTTATGTCATTTCCCAGAATAAGGAAAGGTGAATTTACTGAAAAGAGACACGGAGAAACAGACGTATGGGGACAGAGAGAGAGAGAGAGAGAACATGGGGATGGACACTTGAAAGAGGGAGGGAGGAGACTTAGACAGAAATAGAAACAGAAAAAGAAAAAGATATTATACGATGTAAACAGAGGCAGAGACTGATTGCGAGAGGGGAAGAGGTAAAACAAAATTAAACAGGTACCCATAGGAAAGTAAAAGGTATGCCGCAGATCTGCCGCAGGATCTGCCGCAGGCTTTTAGTCTGCGGCAAAGAGTATGCTGAAGTATGCAGCAGAAAGAAACTTTGCTGCAAACTTGCCGCATACCAGTATGCCGCAGGAACTGTCAGTCTGCGGCAGAAAGAAACTTTGCTGCAGACTCGCCGCATACCAGTATGCTTCAGGAACAGTCTGCGGCAGATCTGCTACAGTTATTAATGTGGGAAATTATACAGTCTGCGGCAAGGCTATAGGCTGCCATTTAGGAGAATTAAGCGAAATAGTGAACAAACATGAAAACCCATCTTATCTAAGTCAACGCAGCTTAGAAATGATCGGCACCAAATGGCCAATACAACTGCACATCTATCCAGTTGGGTCACAGGTTCCAAATCTTGGAAGTTCTGCTTCTTTTTATGTACGAGCCTTTTCCTTTCAACAAGCCAAATGATTGGCGGGTCATACATCAACTTGCTGCAATCGTCCTTGCGCTCAATTGGCTAGAGAACATTAATGTGTATATTGGCATTGTTATCTTTTGTGACTCTGTAAGCGCCCTGCTTGCCAGAAAGGATGGAAAAGATATAACATTTGTAACTGAAATTATTACTTTAAGTATAAAATGATCTTATCAAGGAAAATACATATACTTAGAATGGATTCCTAGCCATTGTGGTGTACACGGAATTGAAATGGCAGATTTTTTGCAAAATCTGCTTTACAAAATAACATTGAGTATAAAACACGCTTGCTTACATTAGTTTTTATCACCTGACGAATTGTTGCAGCGGCGCACGAAACGTCGTGATCTTTTAGATCCCTTATTGACCACATTGCGAGAAAAACGAATATTATTTTCGAAACATTGAAATTTGTAATAAATTATCCTTTTCTTAAATAAAGAGTATTATTACCAAAAAGTATATAAAACTCTGGCTAGACAGATGGAATAATTCTTATAGTTTTCTTAGACAGATACTGCCTGCATTAAATCAACCATATTTATGTAATTTGAACAGATTTAAAGAAAGTGTTCTCCATAGATTAAGACTAGGGGTGATAAGTTTGAACTTAGATCTCTTCAGATTAAATATACACCCGACAGGCTATTGCAATAACTGCATAGGACTTATTGAAACTGTAAACCACTCTCTCACCGAATGCCCGAAGTAGCCTAAATTACAGAAAAAAGCTATGTTACTCGTATAAACTAATATATCACATCCACAGAAAAACAAGACACTAATTAAAATTTCAGAAATAATTAAACAAAAAGCAATAGTTCGCTTCGAGTTAAGAACAAAGCGGCTGTATCAAAACAATTAAATTCATTTTTCCCCTTATCTTTTTCTCTCACTAATAAAGCCCGCAATACTTGTTACTAATTTGACCATTTAATTTTCTATCACTTTCCATGATCGCCCCCAGCATCACGTGCCAGCTGGCACCCCCTCACCTATGCCGGAGTGACCTAGGTTTAAAATTACACATTTCTTATTTCTAATCGAATTACACATGTGCCTACAGAGGTGATATTTGAGAGCGCGCGCGTAAACACAAGTACGTACAACTAGCTAGGCCGTCTCGTTCCAAATTTATTGAATTATATAATTTTCTCAAACAAAATAAGCAAAAAGAAAAATGATGGAAAAGAAAAATTCAAAAAAAAAAGTCATTTTATTCATTTATGACATGTAATTGTACATATGTTTATATATATATATATATAAATTATATATAAATAATTCATAAAATAGTGGGTGGCAAAAATAGTCAACTGTGACTTATTGCCAAACAAACTCAAATCAGGAAAGAAAGAAAAAAGGACCATGCAACCAACCAAGTACATATAGTAGTACCATGAGTTTGCCCGGCTGCGCCCATCGTGATCTTGTCAATTCCCGTGTTAGCCACTTTTATTTGTCTTTTAAGCTTCTGTCAAACCAAACATGTAATTGTAATTTGCTTCAAGTTCTTACTGGTACCAGGAAGATTAGAACAGTCTCATCTTCCTGCTGGTACCATGATGAGAGTTATTTGTTACATAACGAGGAAACAGAGGAGTTAACGGACTGTTTCAAACTTTTTTGTTGTGCCACGTGGTCAGGATCTTATCTTCATGCAGCCCCACTAACTCACTATTTTGTTGTAACTCTTGTGTAGTGTCTGCTTAGTAGCATATGGATCTGTGACTCTACTCTGGACCAGGGGCGGCGATCCCGGGGGACTGAAAATTTGAAAAAGTGCTTTAAAAAAATGTATAGCAAATACTGACTAAAGGCTGCAACACACTTTTAAGCTTTGGAGGGCCCAAGAGTGCAGCGTTTAGACAAATAAAAATGCAAAAATCTTCTCACTCGGGAGCTACGCTCCCTCGCATAATATCCTTCAAAATGTACAAGTAAATACCGAGAAAAGTTAAGTGTGAAAAAAGTATATTGCTTGTTTTTATACGATAGTTTTGCTAAAGATGTACAACAAAACTTCAAAAAAACTGTGAGGGGGTAGTCACTTCCCTCTCGTTCAGTATGCTCCCTCGCACTTGCGTACTGATGGGGCTTGGGGGTAGTTCTCCCCAAAATAAAATCCAAAGTGGTTAATTTCTAATTCGATCCAGGGATTTACAAATGCTGCTAAAATGGCATGATTTGTCACTGAGCTTCCGAGGGCTCTGTCCTCTGGACCCCTCCTAGACCCCTAAGGCGGGCCCCTGGTTGCTCATCTGACCGTAATTAACTGCCTAAAACACCTGAGCTTCCGGACCCCACCAGGGCCCTAAAGCGGGTCCCTGGATACTCATCTGACCGTTATTAAATGCCTAAAACCCCTGAGCTTCCGGGGGCCCTGCCCCCTGGACCCCACCAAGGGCCCTAAGGCGGCCCTGGATGCTCATCTGACCGTAATTAGCTGCCTAAAAAGCCTGGGCTTTCGGGGGCTCCGCCTCCTGGACCCCACCACGGCCCTAAGGCCGGTCCCTGGATGCTCCCCTTACCGTTATTTAATGCCTAAAACCCCTGAGCTTCAATTAGTGACCTGCTTGCCAGCGTCACAAATAAGATATACAAAATATATGCTCATCTGACGGTAATTAAATTCCTAAAACCCCTGAGCTTCCGGGGCTTCGCCCCCTGGATGCTCCTCTGACCTTTATCAAATGCCTAAAACCCCTGAGCTTCATGGGGCTCCGTCCCTTGACCCCCGCCGGGGCTTTGCCCCGGACCCCACGTCAATTTACGCTCCACTTGCTTCGCTCGCTTTGCTCTACCTGATCGTAAATACTTTAGCCCCCCACTTTGAAAAACGTTCCGCGGGGCCTGCATGTAACATGTAAGAGTGGTGGTGATGCAGATTTTTTCTTCCCCCAAAAAAAAACGTTTTTGCTCATTACGCCACTGCTCCCTCGTCCCTCGCATTTCGTCCCCCGGTCATGAAAAGAAAACGCCACCCCTGGACCAATGTGTATGTAGTTATTGTATTTCTACCTCTACCTCTACTTATGCACTGTGTTAAGCACACATTTGTAGAAATTTTAAAGCAATTTTGCCTGTTCTGTTTCTACTTTAAGGTGCTAGAATGTAATGATGCAATGTTGTTGTTGTTTAGGTTTATGGGCGTTTATCATTTAGGAGTGAATATTTAAGCCTCTTCTGTGAGGATTTTTTTTTCCTTTCAAATTAGATTTACTTTTTTAAATATATAGATTTGGATAAATTGGATTCTTCAAAGTTAAAGTTTTTTTAATGCTGAAGAGGTCAGTGGCTGGCGAGCAAAAGGCATAACTGCTATATTGGACGTCCAAGGACCAACCCGGACACGGTACCTTGAGACAAGTTTGTCAACTCAGCCTAATGCTGAGCCTATGCCCTCCGACGTCCACCAATGCAATGTATGGCTCTCCAGCAGCCTTCCTGCAAGGCTGCATACTTAATTGCCACGTACTTGCATGTTGAAACCTTGCCGCAGACTGGGGTGGATATGAAAGAGTATACGACAAGGCTGCGGCAAGTCTGCGGCAAGTATGCAGCAGGTCTATATGGGATATGAAATTTATGAATATTCATGATAAAGAGTATCCGGCAATGTTGCGGCAAGTCTGCGGCAAAACTAATTTGCATGTGAAAATGATGACTGTCTGCGGCAAGTATGCGGCAGGCACATTTCTTTGATATGGGTAGACATATAGCAGAACAGTATGGTGAGAGAGGGAGAGAGAGATTGGAGGGGGTAAACAGAGACAGAGACTGATAGAAAGAGGTAATATGATAGACAGAATGAATGGGAAAGAGCTGGGGCAGGGAGTGACAAACAGAGATTGAGCGAGACATAAAACATGGATCCCTGTTTTCAGGCCATAGCCCAATTTCCCATTGTACAGTATACATACAGGACGCGAACATTTCTCAGTCTCATGTCAGGCTCATTGGATGAAACTATCGGGTATCCCTGCAAAGGAGGAGACAGGTCTTACCTGAACCGGAGCTGGGGCTGGTAAGAGGGCTAACGGCGCTTATGACCTTCAGCTTGACGGGTGTGGTTGGGACGGAGCGTCGCCTCCCATGAATCAAATCAAGCCTGGTCTTGCATCTGGACCTGTCCTTCTTGATGGTCTCTCGATCTAATTTGGGTACCTTTGTGTAGATGCGGACGGTGACGTCTACCAGTCGCTGCGGCAGGTCGGCTGGGAGCTGGTCAAAAATGAGCGATGCAACGATCAGTAGGCTTATTATAAATTCTAGTAACCTAAGTACTGCCTTCAGACTAATAAATACTTGAGCCTAACCCTCGCAAAGGCATATACAGGGTATAAGGTTTAACTATTCAACAACACCTGCATCAGGAACTTTTGAAGGATCAATGCTCCCCAGTTTTATTGGTCTTAATATTTGTGGTCCTATGGTTGCTGTATCCTAACCTTTATTTTAGGGTTCTTTGATTTGGTTTGATTTGATTTATTTTTCCACTCAAATATCCACAAATAAAAATGACATATATAGACCATACAGTATTACAATATATAATAGAACAAATGAATTGTACAAGTAACGAAAAACTGATAAGTATGTACGTAATAACATAAGTTTACAGAGTACATTTAAGTTTGAGAATAAGTTTGCTTGATTTAACTGAGAGGGGAAAAAGGGAATCTCAGAAAAGCTAGGCTTGTTGAGCGAGATTCCCAGTATAAATTAGGTACTAGACCATCGTCAGCGTGCATCAAATCCTGCACATGTCTGCTCCGACTCCGCATACATCAGTCTGCCGTTGCCAGGTCGAACAAGCTCAAGGTGTGTCCGACCTAGCAACCAGCAACATAAACTATTGTACACCGAACAAGCAAGCGCGTAGTTAGGATTTGATTTTAGGGGGGGGGGGCGGTAGTGAGCACGCGAAGTGTGCGAATCACAAAGCTTTAACGTTTAATTATTAGAGAGAATGAAGACGATTCGTTGTACCGTTCTCGACTATTAATCCTTGTTGAATTCAGTTCCCCCCTCCCGCGCGAAGCGCAGAAGCTTTGACGTTTCATTCAAATTATTAGAGATAGAAGACGATTCGTGGTACCGTTCTCGACTCTTAATCCTTGTTTGAATTCAGTTTCCCTTCTCCCGCTCGAAGCGCGGAAGCTTTGACGTTCCATTTAATAATCAAATATGTTCTTTGTCTGTTCCTTTTTCTTCCTACGTCCTCTTTCTTTTTTTTTTTTTTTTTTTGGCCGGCGTTTTTGGGGTCGACCGCCCCATCGCCCCCTGGCTACGCGCCTGCAAACAATCCCCGACAAAAGAAACACAAAGACCCGTCATAGGCGACCGAACCCACGCGTCCTCAAACACGCACAAACCAGAAAACACGCTGATAACAGATGATAAGAAAAGAAAAGAAAAATGCATGCGCTGGGTACCTGATTGGATGTTAGTTGAAACATGAATATTCTGAGGTGGAATGAAATTTGTTTGAATTTTTTTTTCCAACAAATAAATGTTATGTATGGGAAAAGAAGCTTTCATTATTTATTATTCTCACTGCTCGTTTTTGTAACAAGACAATTCTGTTAGTGTGGATTTTTCGTGCGTTTCCCCACGCAAGAATACCATAGTTTAGATAGGGAAGAATGAGGGTAGAGTAAAGGGTCAACAAAATACGGGAAGGCAAGAAAGATTTAGTTTGTTGGTCACCCCTATGATATGGCATCCTTCTCGAACATTGGTTTGTTTGAAGACCATTTAGTGCAAAGATACTTCGAGGTAATATAATTGCTGCCCACTTCAAAAAAAAATTCTCCTTTTATTTTAGTCCGAAGTTTATAAGTTTTTAAGTTTTAGTCCGAATTACTTCACTGCGAAGATCTTTTAGGTTTGACAGTATATGGTTTTTTGATCGAAAATCCGAATGCTGGTTATTTCAACGTTATTGGCGTCGACATTTTGCTTCGTCCAGGTTTTTTAGAGCAGAGAAAAGGGTTGCTGTACTCGCATTGCTCTTGTATGAACAGCATTGTCATTGGGGAATTTCAATAGTCTAGAGATTTGTTTGCAGATTAATCTATCAAACTTACAATCGGACACAGTAGCGTACGCAGGATTTTTTCAACGGGGGGTGGGTTAACATTTGAAAATCGCGCCGAAAATTTTGCAACGACTCGGAATAAGCGGGGGTAAGAGCACTTTTTGGTCCCGGAAATTGGAAAATTATACCGACCGATATTTTGGTCAGTGGGGGGTAAGGTCTGTTTTTGTCTCGCCTGCGTAGCAAAGAGCGAGACATAGGGGCCGCTTTTCCGGTGGCGGCGGCGGCGGCGACGACGGCGTCAACATCAAAAACTTAACCAAGGTTAAGTTTTTTTAATTTTTTAAATAATTTGGAAAGTATAAGTTCTCATTCAATGAAACTTAGACTAAAGGGTTATCAAGTATCCCCAATCATGTGAGGAGAACTTCAGGTCACAACATAAAAGGTCAAAGGTCATTTAAGCTCAACAAACTTAGACTATGTTGTGGCATCATCATCAAAAACTTAACCTGAGGTTAAGGTTTTGAATTTTTAATATAATTTTGAAAATGTATAAGTTATTATTCAATGAAACCTAGACTGAAGGGTTATCAAGTATCCCCATTCATGTGAGTGGAATTTCAGGTCACTTAGTCAAGGTCAAAAGTCATTTCCGGTCATCAAACTTAGACTATGTTGTGGCATCAGGTTAAGATTTTGAATTTTTATCGTAATTTTGAAAGTATACATTCCTATTCCATGAAACTTGAAAATAAGGGTTATCAAGTATCACCAATCATGTGATTAGTCTTTTAGGTGACAAATTCAAGGTCAAATGTAATTTCAGGTCTGCAAACTTAGACTATGTTGTGGCATCAGGTTAAGATTTTGAATTTTTATTGTACTTTTGAAACTATACAGGCGCGGGGCCAGTGTACAATTAAAACCCCGAAAAGTCGTAAAAGCTTTTGAATTCGTAACGGCTATCGAGGACCTGTTTGGAGAGAGGAGCAAAATTCGTCCAAAATGCAACTTCGCGTATCTCCTTATTTTACCACCAAAGATCGTGAATTTTTAGAGCACCAACATAATGATAATATTATTATTCAAAAAATTTTCATTCAAAACTGTTTGGTATTATTAAAGATATAGGTACTTTTCAGTTTCAGAGGTCTGTGAAAAGAGGCTTCGTTTTTTCCAGACATAACCGAGCGACAATATGAATATGCAAACAATTAACATTTTACTAGACTTTCAACTCCAGTCTCACTCTCAGCGAAGTTTCGTATTTGAGCAGTTAGTAGTTTTGTGTAAAAATGCTTTCAAAACTAGGGGAAGATTCATGAAAAGACTGGAAACTACAACTATATCGGAAGTGTACGCATGCGCTGTTTGCTTCACCGCGCTCACCGGCCATGCATCACAGAACATGCATACCATATATGGAAATGCGTCATCGATCAGCTGTATTTACGCTGTGGCTAAGGCAGGGCTACTGGGTCTAGTAAGTCGATTGAGCTGAGTTACAATTACAGCAAAGAACTCCACCATATTTTCACAGCTAGTACAGATACAGATACACCGTAGACCACAAAATACTTGTAAATACTCTCACAAGTCTGGGTATCCAGGACCAGGCTCTCGAATGGTTTGAATCGTATCTTTCATGCCATTCACAGTCTGTCCTTTTGAATGGTTTCACATCCTCCCCCAGGCCACTTGGCTGTGGAGTACCCCAAGGCTCTGTGGGCGGGCCCACCTTATTTTCAATTTATCTAACTGGTCTCAGAAATGTTTTTCAACGTCACTCTGTTCGCTATCATTTATATGCAGATGACATACAAATTTTTGTTTCTTTTCCGCCGCATCAAATTCAAGCTTCCCAAACCTTGCGCAATTTAGAAAATTGCATCGCTGATATTGACGCCTGGATGAAGTCACATTCTTTGCTATTAAATCACAGTAAATGCGAATTCATTCTTTTCGGCTCAAAATCTCAGTTGAACAAATTAAATATAGACTCCATTTCTATTTCCGGTAACACCATTCCTTTATCAAATTCATGTCGCGATCTTGGCGTTATTCTTGATTCTCAAATGTCTATGTCTAAACAAATCACCAGCATTTCCAGATCAGTTCGCTATCAATTGCGCAATATTGGCTTCATACGGAAATATCTGACTCGTTCGGCAACAGAGAAACTTGTTCACTCACTTATTTCTTCACGTCTGGATTTCGGCAACAGTCTACTCTATAATTTACCAAATTCACAAATTGCACAGTTACAAAAACTACAAAACGCAGCTGCACGCATTATTTCTCTGTCAAGCAAACGTAGTCACATTACCCCTATCTTACAAAATCTCCATTGGTTGCCCGTAAAAGAACGTATAATCTTCAAAATCCTTCTTTTAGTTCATCAAATCATGAACAGAACAGCTCCTGAATACAACCAGTCTTTAGTTCACCTCTACCAACCCACACGTACTCTCCGATCCTCCAACTCTGGTCTTCTACATATACCACCTTCAAAGAAATCTTGGGGGGAACGAGCTTTTGCTCATGCCGGACCAGCCCTGTGGAATTCACTTCCACATGGGCTGAAGATCTCCGATTCTTCAACGTCTTTTAAGAGCAACCTTAAATCCCATTTGTTCAATTTTGCGTTTTGAAGACAGACATTCATTCATTCTTTCATTTTTGTATTTTCTTTCTTATGTAAATGTACACGATTCTTTGTCATGATGTAATGTAATACCTAATATTTTGAAGCGCCTTGAGCATTTAATTAAAATGGATAATGGCGCTATATAAATCTCATGTATTATTATTATTATTATTATTATTATTTATTTATAAGTCATTGTTTTGCTAAATTTCGACCACACATCAGCATGTTTTACTCGCATCATTACAAAGACCAAACCGTCTATGCTTCGATCATCATCATGAGATTCATACACACACAGTGCAGTCCTGCACGTATCTACAGTACGTGTGACTACAATTCACCAGCACGAACCCTTATAGATGGGACTAGTCCTACGCTTCCGCGAACGTTTTGCCCTGGGTTCGTTGATGACATTGCCTTCGATTTTTTCCAGACATAACCGAGGGACGTAAAATCATGAAAAGATATTCGGAGGAGAGCTTTAATATACTTTGATTTATCAGCTCCAACAGTCTCGATCTTGAGCAATGACGGAAAATATGAAAAATACTGCAATATTTTCAGTGAAAAAACACAAAAATGGCGCTTCGTTTCGCACAGTTTTCCCTTTTAAAAACAGGATTTGACAACTAACTGCAATATTTATGAGTTAGAAAACTCTTCTTCTTCAATTTGACGCTTTAGTCATTTCATTTGGTGGTTTCTAAAGCGAGATATTACAGTTTAGCTGAGACTCTTTTGTAGCGGTTAAGCGTAAACAAGTTGTTTACTTTATGCAAAATAGGCTTCAAGGACGAAAGCTTTCGCACCATTAATTATACACTGGCCCCGTGCCTGTATACATGTATTCCTATTCCATGAAACTTGTACCCGATGGTTATCAAGTATCACAAATCATATGACTCAAATTCTAGGTCACAAAGTCAAGGTCAAAGGTCATTTTAGGTCAGTAGACTTGGTTTATATTTTTCACAACTTAATATGAGAATTAATAAATCAATTTTTGTTATTTATTCATATTTCATGAAAGTTATCAATCTTGGTACAAACAATAGTAAATAATTCTTCTGATGATTCTTAGTCAATATTCACTTCAAAATGCTGATTACATTTAGAGGATTTCATTTTGGGGCCTGCTAATGGGCCACCCTGCCTAAATAATGTCCCTAACTCAATTTTTCATCATATCGAATTGCGTAATGCAGGCGAGACCGCCGAGAGCGTTTCCCTTGTTTTTTCTCACCCTTTAGCCCAATTGTTTGTTTTTGTTTTTACACTTAACACACACATTAAACAAAATTTGACAGGGGTTTAACCCCCCTGCGTACGCGCCTGATCGGACACTAACACTTTTCGGCATAACAAACTTTTGAAATCCCTTCATTCATAAGCCTTGTTCGATTGGAGCGATAAACTGCGGTGGTTTGTTTTATGATGACGTAAAGCGCCATAGGCTTCTAATTTCTTAGTTCATAATACAGAGCTAATGCCTAGGTGATATTTGCTCTACGGCTAGGATACGGTGGCCGTAGGCCCCCAGATTCGAGACATACCTGCGGCAGCCGCGGAGAATCTTTGATGGCCTCAGGGTCACCCTGGGGCGTATCACTATCTTTACAGGCCGTACGGGTCCCCATGGAATTATAACGCGGAGTTATAACTTTTTTTCATTTCTAGGCTCGCCGTAGCAATTAGACAATTAGACACATCGTAGCCATGCCGTGGAGCGGTTCAACGGCGACCATACGTCGGGCGTACGGTGGCATCGCGGCTACCTTGCGTCTGCCTTGGTATTTGTCAAAAACCAACGGCCGCCGCAGGGGACGCCCTAAGGCGACCGTGCGTCATCACTTCAAAGGATGTACGGCAGCCGCAGGTCAGGTTTTATAATTAGTACACATGTAGTTTCTTATGCCTAGGTCACATTTGCCGCGGTGGCCGTGCGGTCTAAAATATCTACGGCCAATAGCAATTATAGGGCCGCCGCAGCATTCCCACGGTCACATGCGTTAGCGGTCACATATGTTAGGGTAGCCGCACGGCGTATTTTGAATTTGTGGAGAGAGAAAAACCTGCGGCTGCCGTACGGCCTTGAAGTGATGACGCACGGCCGCCCTAGGGCGTCCCTGCGGCGGCCGTAGGTTTTTGACAAATACCAAGGCGCCCGCAAGGCCACCATATACGGGCGCGGTAGGGCCGCCCGTGGAATTCCTGCGGCCACCGCAATTTTTTGGGGGTCCGCATAAGTCAGTTATAATTCATAAAACCCTAGAGCAGCCGCACGGCAAACGCAAGGCCACCGTACGCCCGACGTATGGTCGCCGTGGAACCGCTCTACGGCATGGCTACGGCGTGTCTCATCGCTACGGCGAACTTATAAATAAAAACAGTTATAACTCCGCGTTATAATCCCACGGCGAGCCGTACGGCCTGTAAAAATTAGGATAAGCCCTAGGGTGACCCTGAGGCCACCGCAGATTAACTGCGGCCGCCGCAAGAATCTCTCGATTTCGGGGGCGTACGGCCGCCGTATCCTAGCCGTAGAGCAAATGTGACCTAGGCATAAGGCCTTAGAACCTATCATAAAATTCCCGAAGCCGTGCACCTTGTGGTGAAAACAAAAGTCGGTTGTTCACATATTTATCAGCCTTTTCTATAAACAAAAAATAAGTGAAAGAATGTAAAGCTCTTACAAAGTGGAAAAGTTTTTTGATTTGCAAGATGTACTTTGGGGTTCGTACTGTCTAATTCCATTTCAGTCAACAATAGATATCAACATGAGGTGGTTTCAAATCAAGATTTTAAATAGAATATTATATATGAAGGATACTTTGTTAAGATTTGGTGTAGTGGCTGACAAGAAGTGTACTTTTTGTAATAGCAAAGGTGAAACTATCATACATGTTGTTTTGCTTTTGTAACTATTCTAATGAAGTATGGTCGAAATTTGAGTTCTGGATATTTCGTAATACGGGGGAAGGATCATACTTACAAATCAAAATAGATTGTTTGGATTTTGCGGTAGCAATAATAATGCACTAAACTGTGTTCTGATGGTTGTAAGACAAGAAATATTTTCAGCCAAATTGCGAAATCAACTACCTTCATTTGATATAATTTTATCAGGTGTAAAACGTTGTTATGAAATGGAAAAATTTATATACCAAACAAATCTCAGAGAGAATAAATTGAAAAAGAAATGGTTTCACTTTAGAAAATATTTTGAGAGTGTTAGAAATGTGCCAACACAAACCTGATCATGTATTTTATGTTTGGTATTTTTTATAATATATTTAAAATACAAATTTTGTCATAAATGTTTTTTATCTGCCACAAATTTTTCGGTCGTGATGATTATTATCTGTGTTAAGCCATTATGTATGGAAATTATTTCTTTAATTATTTGTATATAATGTATGGTTATACTGTATATGATGGAATTTGTTTTGAAAATAAAGAACCCAGTGGAAGGGGTAAAAATAATAATAATAACATTCATATTAATGATATATATATTAATAATAATAGTAATTATGATAATTATGATAATGAATTTGTTTACCCATTAAAGCATCTACAGCATCAATGCTGTTCTTTCTGAGGGCCCTGCAATTAATATTACCCTAGCAATTACCAGGTATCCATTAACACCTGGGTGGAGTGTGGCAAATATGGATTATTGCCTTGCCAAAGGGTGTTAGTGCCGGGCTGGGATTCAAACCCTCAACCCTTGGATTGAGAGTCAAGTGAATTAACCACTATACCACGACACCTCCACTGTATGTACATTCGATAAAAAAGCATGCTTCTTATCTGTAAGAATGCCGGGCTGGGATTCAAACCCTAAACCCTGGCCTTGGATTGAGAGTCGAACGAATGAAACACTATACCACGGCACCCCGAGGATAGTCGGTAGGTTTGTAAAGGTTTGTTTGCATAAGTCATTTCTGAGTGCACTGACCTTGTCCTCTGGTAGGAACTCGGCACCAAGTTTACCATCACTTGATTTCTTGTAGAACGGGATATCGAGGAGAGGGTTTCTGTCTCCACTTCCATAGTCAAAGTGTGATACCTATCAGTAATTGAGAAAAAGAGAATCTTAGGAAATAATCGCAATAAGCAAAATAATTTGTTGATAATTTTATTTTACATATTTTGATTTATCAAAGCCAATACAGCATCGTGTTCGGAACTGTTTGCATAGAAGAAAACTAGTTTTATTTTCTTTCCTCCGCAATACGCTATATTTTTAGCTGAAATTATTTGAGATTGATATATAACCGATGAAACACTTAAGAGTGTCGCTCGAATCACTTGAAATGGGAAAGGGGTAGCATGCCAGATTTGCCGATAATTTAGCCAATGCAAATTCCTCACAAGAGTAAAATGAGTTTAACAAAAACAAAACCTATTTGGGGACGAGCATGCGCCCTACCAGATCATGAAATATGCAGTGACCTTTACCCGTAATGGGGCAGGGGGCTTTTGTTTTTCCGATAGCTCATAATTTCGAAACACAAAATTCCCATATTAGGGGGGATTCCTAATTCCTAACATTATTTTGTTGCATTACTTTGTATGTTCCCTCATCTGAAGGTTCAGAATTCGGGAAATGAAGTAGGGTTCATTATTACAAAGGTCCGTAATTCCGAAAATTCAATAAGGTTCGTAATCCTGAAAACGAAATACAGTTAATAAGGCCGAATATGACAAATGAACGTTCGAAATTTAAAGAAAACAAATTATGTAAGGAACCGTTTTTCATTTCAAGATATTCAATTACGATTCTTTAGTATTTCGAACCTTCGGAATAACATGTAACTGTTCTCATACGAAAATGATACAAATAGTAATACCTCGACTTCGATATTGTGAGCTTGCCATATCTCACTTGAGGAGGAGGACGATGGTGATGAGAGTTCGTCAGCATCAGTTACGATGAATCGCTTAATCACAGCTGGATCCACTGTATCCATCTATAATTAGAACAAAAAATATCGTGATAATGTATATCCTTCTATATAATATATTCACTCTGCATTTCATTGGACCTTGTTCCTCTGAATATTGTAGTGAGTATTAATCATATAATATATATATATATATATAGTATAATACTCAAAACAATTGAAATAAATGGAATAACAAAACATATATATATATATATATATACATATACATCAACACGCACACACACACACACACACACACATATATATATATATATATATATAAACACACACATACGCACACACGCACCCACAAACACACACACACACGCGCACACACCCGCACATACACACACACACACACACACATTTTTAGTAAAAAAATGCGCATGGCATCAATCTATAACTTATTCCTTAGTATTTTTACAAATGTTTTAGAATGGCTGCCATTTATTACCCCAAAATGCAATGGAATCTTTTATATACCCCTTTTTGGCTGATCTACTAATTATTGTTATTATTATTAGTATTATTGATATTATTATTACTATTATTATCATTATTATCATCACCATTATCATTAGTATGATTATTATGATTGTCATTATCTTAATTTAATTAATATTATCGTTATGATTATTATTGTGATTGTTGTTTTATCTTTATTATCATCATTATTGTCATCACCGTTATTATATTTTGTTGATGAAATCATTTTTAATTGTAATAATATCATTATCACCACTTATTATTATTGTTTTAATTTTGTTTAACAACTGCTACTACCACTGCCATACCTCCTATTACTACTGTGATTATAATCTTTATCTTTTTGTTTAAATTCAGGCTATTCTACTGACACTACTTCAGATTTACGTATACTGCCATCTGCTGCTAACAGTGTATCGATGTTTCGACAGCCATGTCCCACAATGCATCACCAACTGTTGACGCGCTTGATGATGTACAGGAACTAGAATCGTTTTATGTACGCCTTCACTGAGAAATGGCACAATTGAAACTACAGTACAGCAGTGGTAGCCATGTCGGTAAAAATACCCTGCCTTAAAATCATTTTATACTTGAAAGACGTCAAATACCTTTTCGTTGGCATGCTGGTATTCCGCAATGCACTGGTAGAAGTCTCTCTTGTGTATTCGGTCAATGATCTCCCGTGCCTTCACCATTCCTGGTTCTTGAGATCGTGATCGCATGATGTAGTTGACAAGGGTGTCATTGACTTGGCAGAAGGCCTCGGGGTCCTTCACAGACTCCAATAGGTTGTACTCCTTTCTGAAACAGTTTCATATGCAAATGCAAAACAAATTTATGAAAGTTATGGTACAGGAGCCAGACTGTTAAAATTCCAGTTAACCAGTTGATTAATTACATGATCGCATACGACCCACATTCAACGACGGCAACATTTTCCAATTTACTCTTTTTTACATCCATAACACGGAATTACATAATAATAAGAGTTCGGTTCTTGTATAGCGCATAATACGTTATGAACTTACCCGCCTTCACCAACGAATAAGATATGATCAGCTGCTTCTTGGAAAGCGTCCTTCAGCCTACAAGAATATTTTGAATAAGGCTTCAGTTGTGATATGTATATATGTATATATATATATATATATATATATCTGTAATTCCTCAGAAAGTGAATTCAAAATTAAAATTACAAACAAGTGCAACAAACTGTATACAAACAATGCGTACAAGTACATATCCAACATCCATCATGACTACATCAATCACCGTCGATCATATGCTTAAGTCAAAGTCCTAGTCCAAGTATACCCTCTTTAAACAAGTGAAAATCTTGCCTTTATAAGTTTGATTACATTCAATAATCTCATTGGTATGTACTCTGTAAGACATAAAACTTTCCCGAAAAGTTTGATAATGTGTTTATTCTAAATTCAAATCTTCATTCATATGCCACTCCTCAAAAAGGCCGTTTGTTATCAACCCAAATATGACTTACTTCTTCACTTAATTCATTAAATGTTGTTGTCGTAAATAAATGGAACCACAGTTCTTTCAAATGAAGTTCAACGTTGACCTGTTTTTAAAAGCTTCGCCGCGTCAAGCAAGACCTCATGTAAGAGGAGCAACAACAACAGCAGAAAGAAGAATAGGGAGTGGTACGTAGGGAAAAACTTTTTCCTCTTTATATTGATACCATCTTTGTTGTGATTTTCCACGCATGGAACGAGCAGTACATTAGAAAAGGGCCAGGGTCAACAGAGAAAGGTTGCAAAATGCACAGGTACGCACTGGTATTGTTATGCAGAACACCCATCCTCCTGTGACATAAGACAGTGGGATTTTTGTGAATTAATGTAGAGCTGCTTTACCCCAAAGTAGCAAATCTTACCAAACATGTCACCATAGTGCAATAATTTAATTTTCAGTTTCTTTACAATTTTGCATTCATGGATGACCAGTTTGGAACAATAGCCCCACAGTCATTTAAATAATAACACCAGTGCTTACCAGTGCATTTTGCAACTTTTCTCTATTGACCCTGTCCCTTATATTGATGTACAGCTCATTATGGTAATGGATTCATTATAAAAAATAACATTAACAAAAACTTAAACTTGAGTTTCCCAATATTTGTTTATATGTTTATAAAGGCTTGCAACGAACAGTCACGTATCACGTATCACGTACACGTTCACGTCTTGCGCCCTTTCGTGAAACAGGTCACCCAAATCTACAAAGTGTTGGGTTACGTGACCCAACAATTTGTTGATTTGCTATATGCAATCTACGAAAGCTCACGTAAATTGACGCTGGCGTTTAAAAAATAATGCACATCATCTAGAAGAGACTAACGGCAAAAACGCTGCTTCAGGCCAGAATTTAGCTAATCATTAATGATTAAATAATGCGATTAAAAATGAATGAGACGCCCATTTGGCTTGGTTGAAATTAAGTACATTAACAAAAATCAGTTCAGTAAAGCAAATATAATGACCCAATTTCACCTTTTTTCAATCAATGATTATCAATCAAAATGCGGCACAGATCATTTAGCCCACTTAGCAAATGCTATTTTCATATTTTTAGAGCCCAAATAATTAATCATTCTCGTCTCGCCTTCAATGATCTTTCATATTGTGCCCCTCCCCAATGAAATTTCAATTTTGCCTCTTTCTTTTCATTTTCGATTCGTCGCCACAGATTGTTTGACATTTGCCCCCCGCCCCTCCCCACCCCGGACAGTAACATTTTCAATCCAGGACCTCCTTCCAATACTGACATTTCCATAGACCCCATTACCGTCCCTCTTTCACCCCTCACCCCCAACCACCACCACAATTACCATGTTGTCATTTTGGCACTGACTTATTATTTAACCCCTCCCCGGCCCTCTCCCTCTCTATTGTAAACCATTTTTATACTGCATTTATACTTTAGCCTTGCCCACTCTCTTATTTCCGCCTATGAGGATGGATGATTAAATCTATCTCGCTGATGCCAGATCTAAAAGAAATCACAAGGTCGAACACCAATTACTCAATTTTATACACAAGACTGCATCAGCCCCATCATAACTCAGTCATACAGCATTATCATTACAGAGTGCTTACATCATCATAATCACCAGCATCATCACATATCTTTCACATAATAAGAAAATGAAAAGAAAAGAAGTAAGAAGTATTAACTAATTTTATTAACATTTATAACTCATTGATCAACATAAGTGTTTCTATAATGATCTTTCTAAATGCAACATGACATATATATCAACAAAAGAAAGGTAACAAATAAATTGGGGGGGGGGCTGCTGTCTCTTGAATTCAAATTTTTCAGTTGTAAAATTTTACTATAAATTTAGAAAATTATATATTTTAAAATAAAATCCATACGATTTATTCAATTATCAACATGCTATATTACTATGTGAGGCACAGGTACATACTGAGTTCTATGATTATTATTTTTTTACATTGGACATTATTGTTTTTATTACTACTATTATCATTATTATTATTGTTATTATTGGATAGTAATCCAATCCAATTGACCCAATCTGCGAAGGATACAACTCCGCAGTTCTCCAACCTGGAAGAAATCAAGAAGACGAAGAAGATCATTGTCATTATTAGTACTATTATTATTATTGTTATTATTATTATTAATATTTTAAAGTACTACTATTGTACTACTCCTATCATTTTATTCCCCCTCAATTTAGTATCCAGTTCAGCATCCCTAATATATTTGTCAGAACTTGAATTAATCAAAAGCTATGTTACATGTACACGCATTTAAAAGAACAAATAATTTATGTCATGATTTTCGCTATATCTTCTCTTCTTCTCTTCTTCTTCTTCTTCTTCTTCTTCTTCTTCTTCTTCTTCTTCTTCAAAGTTCTGGTAATCTTCAAAGGGCTATGTAGCCTATCCGAAAGATGAACTAGTCAGTACTAAAGACTACAGGTGGTGTGAGGAAGACAGATGATTTTTTTAGTGGGATAAAGGAATAAGATGCCTCAGGAGTAGTCCCTGGCAGTTCTCTGGACTGTCAGCATGCACTACATTTCCTGGAAGTCAGTTCCATTAACTTTGGGACAGAGTGTTAGTCAAATTCAAACTTTTCTATGTCGCTTCTGGCTTGGTGCAACTGGAGGGTCATGTCATGGTTCTTCCATGATCGTGATCTGTTGAAGGAAAATAGGGCTTTGGCAGAGAGACCATTGACTATCTTGTGCACCATTCCCAGTCTACTTGCAGAGTGCCTTGTAGATAGAGTAGGCCACTAAAACGTCGTCATCTCAGTCACGCTGCTGGTTCTCTTGTAGTCCCCATTGTGACATAGCATGTGCCCCGGCGCTGGATCTTGTCAAGATCCTGGACATGTGAGATGTGTTAGGGATCCCAGACGCTGGAACAGTTCCCAAGATGAGGGTGGACTAGGGACTTGTGCGAAAAAAGCCTGGGTATCAAACCTTCTGCATGGGACAACCTGCATAATAAAACCAAAAAGAGAGGAGAAAGCAAATAAGATTAAAACTAGCTGCGCTACATTAGATTTAAAAAATAGTACCTACCCACTATTAGGTCTTACATTTTAGATTTATTTAAAAATGATAGACTTATGTCTATCTGATAGGGCTTTTTTGAAGAGTAGAGTAAAATCTTATAATTTATTTCAAATTCTTTCACAAGTAACTTTCAAAATTGTTTTTCTTAAATTATTATTATTATTAAACATTTGCTACATACAATAACAGGCAGTACATGTAGAGGTAGAAGTCTATTAATTATAAGTTGTTTGTAAACATAGGTTTATCTACTGAACTTCAGTTGCTAAATTTTGTGAGAACAAGTTTGATAGATATAATGTAATATTGAGGAAAACAATGCCTTTGAGTAGGCCTAAGTCTTTTAATATCATGCTGAGTGAATATCCTGATTTGTTTATTTAGCAGCACCGTAGTTTGTCACCTAAATAAAGCTAGAGAATAAATGAGAATTACAAGATTTAATGCAACATCAGATGAAAGTTCCCCCAAAATATCATTAGTCCAAGATGAGTGCGATGTTCGCGTGGGCTTAGATTATAAATACAGCCTGAATATTTTCGAACTTCATACAAACATACCTTGCCAGAGTTCAACTTAGGTGTCGATCCTGTTCCTGAGTAGATCTACACCATAACATTTGATGATCGGGTCCTGGTGCTCTTTTATGCACTTCTGTGGTCATTATCTGCTTCTTGGTTCCACAGAATCTACAATTAAAAGACAATAGAAACTTAGTAAGGTTCGTGCTGGTATCAAATGCATGCATTAATTATCAGTTTATAAATTTGTTCATGTTCTTTAGATTAAGAAAAACCCTTGTCATATGTAGGGTTAGATCCTGAATTCTCAACAACAACAAAATAAAAAGGGGTGGCATATTGTCCTGAAAATTCAATGTTAACAAAATAGGAATTTAGACATTAGTAATACGCAAATAATAATATAAACCTTTTTTTTTGCTCTAAACATGCCTTTTTCCTCTCAATATTTCAAACAAGGCACAATCAAGGAAAATGGGGGTAAGATTAGGAAGCTAGGAAGAGACACCTTTTTGTTGTTGTTGTTGTTGTTGGTAGATCTAGCCTACATCCGCACCGAGCTGAATCTGGACTTGGATCACATAATCATAATGCCACGTAACTAGTAGAGCATAGTCTTTGCCATGGCATAACACAAGCTAGTATAATTGCCCATCATACTCATAGGTGACTAGGTCCGTGGCAATGCCAAATCTTTAATTTTTTAAAATCGACATTGCCATTGGGGGCATTGGTTAATAGGGTCTACTTCCACATTGATCGGCGCTTGTTCAGAAGCATATCCGTACTGACCCCGTAACTCCGGCGTAGAGATACTAAAACAGACCTAAACATCAAGTAAATATTTATCTTTCTTCAAATAATGGACATGATTTAAAAGTTTCTTACCTGTTTCGTGTCAATTTTCTTATCTTTGGGAGTATTTTTCCTAAAATGGAGGCTTATAATATACACTTTCTCACGGCAAACTGCTGCACAATACAATTGCATACCGTACCGACCGACGGTGGGATGCGCGCCGTCGGTCGGTACGGTATACAATTTGTATTGTGCAGCAGTTTGCCGTGAGAAAGTGTATAAGTCTTCTTTATTAGGAAAATACTCCCAAAAAGATAAGAAAATTGACACGAAACAGGTAAGAAACATAGCGAATTATAAATCATGTCCGTTATTTGAAGAAAAGATAAATATTTACTTGATTTTTAGGTCTGTTTTAGTAGCGTATCTTTATGCCGTAGTTACGGGGTCAAAGTAGGGATATGATTCTGAACAAGCGCCCATTGATCTTCCTAAACCAGGCATTTATTTAGTCTTTTTAAAATTAGAATGTACATTTATATAGCAAAATTCAAGGTACATGATTCCATTATAGATACGGGAATAAATGCTGTTTAGACTTTAATAGATCTAGACTATACTAGCCTACATTCTAGATCTAACACTAACACTAAAGTGTAGCCGCGCCAGCTCAGGAAACGCAGTCACCGTTTTTGGTGGTTGTTACAGCCGGATAGCATCGGCGAAATGAAAATCATAATCCGCTCGACAAGATATCAGAGGCTTGGACTAGCAATGAGCCATTTGCGCCGTCTCTGTAACAGGTCCACATCTACCACTGATTGTTATCGATAATCATGCTATAAACTGAACTTTAAAAGTACGAGACGTGCTCAAATTAAATAATCTACGGTAAACTTCTGATTGTTTCTAAAAATATTACCGTCGACGACACAAATTATAGTCCATTCAATCAGTTAATATTCCTTGATTAGACATATGGGTAATACGTTGTGACAATGCGGAGAGCCCCTAACTGCAACGACGAACACATCACAATCATTTCAGAGATATTAACACAAAATGGATCTTTACTTACTTGTTTGATATGGTATGGTATCACTTCGATGTTGATGTTTGCCTGAAGATCTTCTGTTTCACTGAGATGTACTTGACAAACTTCTATTACAATAGAAATTCACTTAAAAGAAAAATGCTTCATTGTTTTTGAAATTGAACAACTTCAAAGTTGCAGTTCATACAATCGTCATTTTCCTCAATTTAGTGCTCAACCGAATCTCTTTGCATATTACGGTGACGTCATGACTAGTCTTAGTAAATTTTAAAAATATTGATTAAACACTCACGTCACGTTTTGGTAGACGTGATCATTCGTGTTTTACCGGCGTGGAAAACAACGAATGGTAGGCCCTACACTTCGTAAATTAGAGTCACCTATTTTACGAAACAGCGCAAAACGTGAACGTGACACGTGATACGTGACACGTGACTGTTCGTTGCAAGTCGTTTATAAAAATATACATATCGTGCAAGAAAGAAAATTTCACTTAGAGTCATTGCGAGATCGAATTATTGTCCATATGTCTCCATCATCCTCAGGAACTCAAATTATATGTATCAATGCTGTGTTTTTGTATATAGAGTGCATGTACATGTTTAGCTTCAATGGAAACAATTGCGTATACCTCTCCCGGGTATTATGCGTAATTTATTCAAATCAAATCAAGTGAAAAACAATTTTTATCTGATTACATGTTGGTGATGATCTTGCTGACCCTATGCTGGTAAGATGTATAGTGAAGACGGCGTCTTGTGAGAAACATATGGTTCAGATCACTCGCTACCTAAAACAATGAAGATACAAATTCATTTCAAAAGAAGGACAATATAAATTTATTTAATTAACCATACTTCGAATACTAAGTAACGCAATGTAGTAATATTGTTATGGTTAGGTTTTTGTACGGTGAGGTCTGGTACAGGGCTTGGATTCGGTAATAGGGATACCCCTAGCTTTAGCCTTTACACGTATTTGATGCTTGTTAGAGAATAACCCATAGTCATGATAATAAACCTAAAATGGCACAATAGGCAGCACTCTTGAGGGTTCAGATTCACTTCTTGCATCTAACAATCTTTATATGGTGAACATTTTAATCTCTTATGGTTTGATGTTGCGGACTTCGTAGTCATGCTTCGTCTCGGGTGCAAACTCATACGTTTTTGAAACTCGGGCTTGCATCCTATTTTCAAGGTTCTGCTATTTATACCGTTTCCATGGTTTTGGGTGCAGATTTAAACCTGTATTCTTATTTGAGTGTATACCTTGTCTCTAAAGCAGAGTTCTCCACTGGTCTTACTGCCTCGCTTCACATCGAGAACCTTCACGAAGGGCAGAATACGATTGAAGTCGAATGCAGAATTCATGCCTAGGTAATGGGTGTCCTGAGCCAAATAGTCCCATTTGTCCACGTCCACCCTGTTTACACTGTTGTTCACTATCTGATACAGGCAGAACTTGTTCTCACGAAGCTGATGCGTTTTTAAGGATATTGTGAGAGAAGGTTACGGAGGCAGGCAGAGACTCAGAGAAAGAGAGAGACAGACAGACGGAGAAAGGCAGAGAGAGAGACAGACAGACCGAGTATGTAAGAGAAAGAGACAGAGAGAGATAGACAGAGTGTGGGAAAGAGATGTACATGTAGACGGGTATGGAGAAAGGGTGTATGTGGGAGGGGGAGAAAAGATATTTAAAAAACCTTATGATTTCTTGTTTTGTTGGCTCCAATTTCATATGACATTACCCTGCAATTTCTTTCGCTGTTCATGAATACATTTTTATTGTTTTACTCAATTCCCTTTTTAGTAGAATTTCTTCAACTAAACACACATACACATACCCACTCACATACCCACGCACATGCAAAGTCCTCAAAAATAATGAAATTTCCGAGTAAAAATTGTCCTCAAATCTATACTAAACCAACACAAGTATGCCAACTGTAATCACACGACTTTGATAAGAGGAAATCAGACAACTCGAACCGCTCCTGCCCCCCCCCCCATTCCCTCTCTCTCTCTTGATTGATTGATTGTCTCATTTATACCATTTCTTCATCCTTTTTGACACCCAGAATAAGCTGACAGATGAAGTCGATATCTTTGGCGTAGATATTGTGTTCTTCGAGCTTCTTCTCTAGGCTGTTATGCTTGATGAGATATTTGAGCATGATGACCGACTGCTTCTCATGCTGCAAAGAACATGTAGATAATGATAGACTTGAGTTATTACTAAACACATATATGCATGGGAATAACGAACACCGGATCGCAAAGACTTTCGAAAAGTCAACTTAAGGCAATTGCAATAGCCTTGCCCATCACATATCAAAATGGGCGAACATTATATTGACGTTTTATGTAATACGAACTTGAATTGATATTTCGAAAGTCTTTTCCATCGTATTAAGGGAAGAATAGTTTGCAAAGAGGGTATCCCCTGCCCAAATATCAATTTTCAATGCGTAAATTTTGTGAGTGAACGAGCACTATTTTGACACTTTCTGTAGCAAAATCTTATATTGTCTTGAAGATACAAATGTGATATAAATACAACGAACAGACCAACTTGCTGATGAATTAGGATTTTGTGTTTCTTCTTATGTTTTGACTTAATTTATAATTTTATGATGTATTTCATCCAGCCATTCCTTATGAAATATTGCCGGCCAGTAACACGCTTTTCAATACTCACATTGCATCATCATAGCTTGAGCGATATATTCTTGTATGACACGAAAACAAAACCATACAATATTATTATTATTATTATCTAATAATAATAATATTTTTGTCAGAAGAGACACCAGTTTTGCACATTGAGTACAGTGACCGGGTACCAGTGATGGTGTTGTTGATTTTAGATAATCAATATTGTATCGACAGTTGAAGTTCCCGGATGACGGACCGATACGAAAAAAAATATTGATCTGTCATCCGGGTACTGCGCTAAAGATATTAAATATACTGATTTATTGTACTACTTGGAAGCCTTATTATGCTTATATAGATATATATATATACTGTGTGTACATAATATAATGAATACAAAACAATAAAATATAACCCCCCCCCCGTCCCCCTGAAATGCTGACCCTGAATAAACTGTGAAACCCATGAACGGATTAATCCTATGACATGTGCAACTTCGACTGATATGCATTTGCTCCTAATAACAAAGATGGATAGTCGCCTCTAAATATGAATGTTTGGTTTGTTTGACCTGAGTGCTAAGAAAGCATGTGTATGCTTGTTAACAATCAACAAGGGGACCGACGGCCAAAATCCTCTCTGAGTGACTTGGTAATGAGGATTAAAGCCTTACTAAAGGGCACTGGTTCATCGATTTGGTTTCGAACGCGGGACTTCCCAGTTACGAGACCACTGCTCTACCACTGAGCCATCGTGCCTTTTTTTTTTTTTTTTTTTTTTTTCCATCATTTATTAATTGAATAATTAATACTGACATAATTATATTGATTACAAAGAAAAACACATGAATTATATATCACAAAAAATAATTATACTTTTTTTAACATAGTTAACATTTTTTTCCAGAGGTGAAACTTTTCAACATTTGCCCTCCATAATATTTCCTTTACATAAATGTCGAATATGTTTATAAAATTACGTTTTCTTTTTTGTGTATATAAAACATAAGAAGCTAAATTAATTAATAGGTTTTTAAAAACTACATATTTTGAATTTATATAATCACATTGCTTGCCTACAATTATATCACTGTAATCAATTTGTTCATTATCAAACAATACTTCTGTTTTTCTGAGAAAAATTAAGACCTTGTTCCAAAATATTTTTGAGTAAACACAATCATAAAATAAATGATAATAATTTTCTGTGCATTTGCACTTCAAACAATAATCATGATCAGATTTTTGAAACGATATAGATATTCTTCACATGCTAGTAACTTATAGAGTAGTTTGAAATTAAACTGTTTTAATCGTATTTCTTTGACGTATGTCAAATTAATTTCCAAATATTTGTCCAGGATAACTTTTTTCCAAAAAAATATTCCCAATAAATTTGAACATTTGGATTTATAAAAGTTCTATCAACTAATACCTTATATATAACTTGTGACATCTTTTCGTGCCATCGTGCCTGTAATTGATTCAACTCACTTTCCATTTCTTGCCATCCTTGTCTGGTGGTACGATGTCTTCAAAGGCATCAGAGAAGGGGAAGTGTCCGAGGTAACGGCAGAGACAGGCGATCTCAACACAAGCGACCTCAGTGTTCAGAATAGGGTGCTGCTGTTACGATCATTCTGTTTGAGCATTGATGCCAGTTTGCCCCCCAAGTGGCTGACACTGCATTGAAAATGAAAAGTAATATAGTCTGAAATGATGATAGTTTGTTAATGTTCTTTTCATTATTTTTATTTTGAAAAGCTCCTGGCAACTAAAAAACGGGCATTTATTGTCATAGAGACTGACAATTTATTTAATTTGGAAACAAAAATACAAGAACAAAATCAAGGATTTCATCAATTTCAGGTCGGAAAACATAAGAATTATTTTGTCTTCTTGTCTTTATAAACACAGATTTCGTATTATTTTTCTTCCTAAGTGAATTTGTCTTGACAGGTTCCAATATTCTGTCTTATGTCTTCTCATGACCAATAAATTAAACTTGACAATGTCCAATCACCCATTCCCGCATTGGTTATACGAGTCATGCTCCTGCGATAATTTATCTGCGTGAATCTCCTACACTAACCGTATTTTTAACTTCAACACTATACCCAACACTATGCCCAATACTATGCCCAACACTAACCCTTTACCCCGTATCTTGCCCTAAAACCCAATTGCAAACGTACTTTTAATGAAAGAAAGCCCGGAGCAATTTAAAAGATTTATTATCTCTTAGATAGATTTTGCAATTTATATTCATTAGATAACCAATACCGAGGAGGAACTTTTGTTGAGAGAATAAAAAGTTTTGGTAGAATCTGCTGGTCAATCTTCATGATATCGTGGTTAAACCATTGGCCAGTATCATAGCTGGAACCGGAGACAATTTCTTAAAACGTCAGGTATAGTTCGAAGTGATTATTGGTCTTCCATTAGTTTGATGATTACATCCCTACAACCGTTTCTCGTTTCCATTTCTACCCGACCCTATAACCCTTAAATCTCTAATTGTGAAAACTTAACGTACCCTATGGAGTGTTCAAATCTGGTATGGACGGCGCTTGGGAACACATAACAGGTACATCCAAGCTGCTTGATGAATCGTAGTCTCTGAAACTCTGGTGTATCGATGATAATCTGACAATGCTTCGGCATCTTAACACTGTTATGAATGGGGTCATTAAAAACCTGTATTGCGAAAGAGAAATAAACTGATTTCTGGAACCTTCAATTTTCTCGAACCTAGCAGGAAGGTGAGTTCCTGAACCTAGCTTCCATGCTGTGTATTGATGGTTGATTTTTACATGACAGCATGTGAAGGCCGGGGCGTTTGCTCTAGCCCCTTAGAATGTATAGAGCCTACAAACATGCAAAGTACGCCGAAGTACCGTTGGGCATCTTGTTTTAAGGTCTCAACTTCTGTTGCAATATCATGTCTTCCGTGGAATGAATTATTGAAGGTACATACAATCACAGAACTGTAAAACATACAATACATACATCCCATCCCCTCATCTACACACAAACACACACTCACACACACACACACACACACTACGCTCAAACCCAATCGGAAATACTTTAGCCCCCCACTTTGAAAAACGTTCCGCGGAGCCTGTGGAGAAAATAGTTGTTGAACCGTGAAAGGAATATGGTTTTGAAAACGTATATTTACGAGAACAAAACGCTTCCAAAGTTTGACTTTTTTTATAGGGTTATCTTAATTTCTCTCTCCTCCCACCGCCTCTATCATTTATGTTTTTAACGTGTTGAACAGTGAAGTGAAAATAAACTGGATATTTTTTCAGACTGTTTAATATTAATTTTTCTCCGAGCTTTCCAAAAACTATTGCTTTTTGTATAAGATATATACGCCACTAAATTATTTTCCACTTTTAAAAGGAGGAAAAAAGCACCTGTGTTATAATACTGACACAATTAATGTTCTCTCTCTTTGTTAAATGCCTAATTTCGTTTCTTTTTGCTTTTCAAAAAGCTTTAGGATTTTCCGCATTTCAAAGATTAAGAATACAAACACACCCTGATCAGAACGTTTATTGTTCTCGCCTTCTATGATCGACAAAGTACCTATTTTTCGTGTAAAAGGGAGGTTTCTTTTGTGTTCACTCTCTACCTTTATCCAACAGCGAGGTGAAGTGAAAAGGACCTCATCATCATTGTTTTTTCTCCGCTATAGTTAGCTCGATCTTTAAGGGGGAAATGTCATAATGATTTCTTACTTGTCTCCTACCTTTATTCTTTCCTTTAAAAAGGGAATGTTTCATAATCTCGAAACAGTTCCTGGTCTCTCGTTTAAAAAACTTTTCATTCCACTTTTTAAAAAAGCTATAGAATTTGTTAAGGTTCATAATTTCCAAAATGAAATAGACCGGACTATTTATTATTGACATGACTTTTCCTCACCTTCTTTGTCTTATCTTTGTAATCCTAACACAGTTCATGTTCACTATCTTCAAAAAGTTACGTTTCTTTTCTAATTGCTTTTTAAAAGGCCTTTGGAATCTGGCCGCTTTTTAAACACTAAGAAATAAAATTAAACTTTCCTTCCTAATCACGCACTTGTATTCTCGACATAGTTCCTGTTCTCTTTTTCTCCTTTTCGGGTTTTAAAAGAGCTATAGAATTTACAGATTTGTTTAAGACAAAAAAATGCACTCGAAGAAAAACTATTTTTTTGTTTTACCCTTTCCATTATCGTTTCCTTTTACCTAATATTTTTACAGAACATTCAGTAAAGGCATCTTTTAACGATGTTAAATCTGAGATGCATGGCCCTACGAGTTATCAGTGTCTTTGATATGGTGTAATATTGAAGCCCTAACAAAATTGTGCTTCAAAATGATCATGAAGTGCCTCAAAAAAGTACAAAATCTTTGAGTGACCGGTTGTACCATACTCATTTTTTCCAATAGACTGTAGTGTTATAAAAACCGTTATGAAAACGGTTTTTAAATTTCGATTTCAATCACAAATATCTTGATAATCAGACAGGCGATCGGCTTGTAAAAGTCAAGGGTTCCTGACTGATCATAAGATTTATGATTATCATTGCCGCATGAGCTAAATTCAGGATTTTGTTTCAGAATCTGAGACAAAGATACCCATTCCCTTTAACATTGAACAACCGAAAAATCTTTTAAAATACAATTTTGTTCACAAATTCGAAATAGTCCATGTTTTTCAACAACCAAAAATTAGTCGTGGCAGGTCACTTTTTGCCTCTATATAGCTCTTGTGAAGACAAAATGTAATATCTATGTCTTAGAAATGAAGGCCTATTTATTCTCGGCTACTTTTACAAGATAAATTAATCGCTAGCTATTATAGGCCTCTGTAAATATATAATTCCTGATGGGCCTTTGCCCATTGGGTCTGATCGTTCACCCCTTTTTTTTTACACACATGTCATGCCGATACAACAACCTGATCTTAAATCTACGCCCTAAAATATACACCCGTACTACCGACCACAGACTTTGGGTGATTCAAGCTAAGCAGCCTTAATTCATACTTGAACAATATAATCTGGCACAATGGCGTTGTGTCGCAGAGCGGGTGTTTCGTTTCACTGTACCACTTTGTTCTGACCTACCAGACACACTTGAGCTGACCCATTATTTTCTAATAAATATTACCAAATCAACATGCATACCTCAGAGATCACAAAGTTGACTCATTTTAAAATTTTCTCGCTCAAAGTGTCATTTTCAGGAACTTTTTAAAAAGTTGATCGTATTTTTCGGGCGACGAAAAGATGACGACGATCTTAAAACTTTGCATAATGTCATGAACATTCACTAGCAAAAAAAAATCACAGAAACTGTCTCATGAAAATGCCTCTGTGTAGAAAATGAATAGGAAAAAAGTCGATCAGATCAAAGTGTGTCAGGTAGGTCAGAAAGAAGTGGTACAGTAAATGGAAACACCCCGCAGCGCGCGTCTGCGTAAAAAAAACTATATGACAATAGATGCATATAATAGTTTTTGAGCTCGCTGTAAATTTTCGTAAACTTAGACTTGTTGGTTATTAATGATGTTATTTAATCGCTAAATGACAGATAGAGGTGTATGTTACATTTATATTTCTTCAAAACACAGAGTTGCCCTGATTTCTAGACTGTGAACTCCATCTTTCAAACGCAACGAATCAGAACTTGAAAACATGAGAGCGGAACGTGCGAAGTAGGACCTCGAGCAGCAGAACGGGCCGGCGAGCTGGACTCTACAGAAAAGGGGTCGCTGATCAGTATGACATTGCCATTATCAACTGCCTTGACTTGACAAAGATAATATTATCTACCCGGACTTGACAAAAATCAAAAGAGGAGTACGTCATGGATGCGCAATGCCCCCATCTCTGTTCAACTTGTGCACACAGTTGGTATTCAGGAAATTTCAGATATGAAAGGTGTAAGTATTGGGGGTGTAAATATTAATAATTTACCTTATGCGGATGACACTGTACTTTGCGCAGAGAATGAAGCAGATTTACAACATGTATTGGATATTGTAAAAGTCAAAAGTGAAGAATTTGGTCTACGAATGAGTGTCAAAAAAACTAAGTATATGATATTTAGTAGAACAGAGAATAAGCCTAGAATCTGTTTGAAACTCGATGGACATATCATTGAGCAGGTCAGTAATTACATCTACGAAGCAGAAATAAAAAGAAGAATAGAAATTGCTCGGAATACATTTCTCGAAATGAAAGACTTATTCACAGATAGAAAGGTGAAATTTGCGCTTAGGTTAAGACTAGTAAAATGTTATGTATGGTCTGTCCTATTGTATGGAGCAGAAACATGGACCATAAGCAAGGCCATGGAAAATAGAATAACATATTTTGAAATGTGGATTTACAGAAGAATGATGAAAATATCGTGGAAACGAATGAAAACCAACAAAGAGGTATTGCACATGGCAGGGCGTAAACGAATTGCACTGGTAGGATTAGTTAAGGAGAGAAAAGTCAAATACTTTGGTCATGTTAAAAGGCACCAAAGCCTCTTAAAGGATGTGTTGGAGGGAAGAGTGGAAGGAACTAGACCGAGAGGGAGACCCAGAATCAACTGGGAAGAGAATGTCAAGAACTGGAGTGGACTAAAACTGCAAGAGTGCACCAGAATGGCAGAATATAGAGTGAAATGGAGAGAGCAATCAACCTCCGAACCAGGAAAGATACTTAGAAAGAGGACTTGACAAAGAGAATTTTTCTGCCCTGACTTGAAAAAGATAATTTTATCTCCCCGACTTGACATAGATAATATAATCTAACTGGACTTGACAAAGATAACATCATCTACCCGGACTTGTCATCTCCCCGACTTGACAAAGATAACATAATCTACCCGGACTTGACAAAGATTATATCATCTACCCTGACTTGACAATAATAATCATAATAATATGGATATTTATATAGCGCCGGTATCCGCCAGGCTCTGACATTCAAGTCGCTTAACACATATTTGACTTGACAAAGATAATATAATTGACCTGAACTTGACACAGATAATATATCCTTCCCGACTTGACAAAGATAATATTATCTTACCCGACTTGTTGTCAAAATGGCACTACTGTATTTTTGTAAAAAAATAGCATTGTTTTTTTTTTCATCTCAAATATATTTGTGACACAACCTTGTTCTTGTTAGAAGATTTGATGTTAAAAAATAGTAGCTATTAAACAAATAGGGCAAAAGTTTAAAAAAACATTAAATCAGCGTAAATCAGCGTAGGCATACTTACCAATGCCTGGGATTCATTCGAATTTTCATCTGGCCGGTCATCCACGTCTACATCATCTCTGCCATGTGTGTCTGAGCTGAGTAAATTAATGCGTGTCCCTTCCTATTTAAAAATGAAATATAATATAGCCAAGCCTTAGAGAATGTAACGCCCTCATCCACAAGAAATTTGTCACCGTAGATGGAAAACATTTTAAACTATACCCCATGTCAAAAAGAATCCTGTGCAGGGATGGTTAATGTGACATAAAATAGTCCCACCACGAGAATAAAAGAAAAGGCGACGTATTTTTTAATGATATCCCGGGTACCTTGGGCAGATTAGCCCTGTGCTAAACAAGTTATCCAATCTACCCATCTAATATTTTAACGAGCGATTCAAGGCAAAGTTTCTATTTTTTTCATCTCAAACTACTAACCCTTAAAAATGTATCTCATTATTGTCCAAATGTCAATGTCACATGAACACTTATACAGTAAATAGACTCTCATAAAGCTTATGAGGAATATAAAAACTATTTCATATTAACTTTTTTGAATTATCAAAGTACCTAAATAATTTCGATCTTTAGATCAGGGATGTAAATTTAAACATACCATGTGCTCTTTTTTAGGATCCTTTTCGGTGGGTGACGTATATAGAGAATATTACAGGGGGTACTTTGTCAGTCACCTCAGAGAATCCATAATTTCAACTGGAGCCTCTCTCAGTGCAGGTCGAAAAACCAGTTGAAACCAGTAGGCAATTGGTCAACTGGTACCAGTTAAAGTAGTCAACTGGTACCAGTTGAAACCTGAATATTCAACTGGTTATTACTATGAAAATTGAAACAACGCTAACTGGGACCAATTGAAAAACCAGTTGACATCAGAGACCAGTTGATATTTTCAGTTGATTTACCAGTTGATATTTTCAGTTGATTTACCAGTTGATATTTTCAGTTGATTTACCAGTTGAAAAACAGTAGATTTACCAGTTGAAAAACAGTAGATTTACCAGTTGAAAACCATTTGGAAAGAATACAAGTTGATTATAGCTAGTTCTTATATAGCGCTTTTCAGGACCGAAGGCCCTCTCAAAGCTTTTTACAGATATATGTATTATTATTACCCCGGTCATCGGATTCAGGCTTACCCGCATACAATGTATGCACATTCTCCACTCCTGGGAGCATTCCAGCCAAGCGTCATTTTTACAAGCGCACACTTGCTAATCTAAGCACATTAGCTTTCGCATCCTACCGGGTACCCATTTAACACCTGGGTGGAGAGTGGCAAATGTAGATCAATGTCTTGCCAAAGGACATTAGTGCCGCGGTGGGACTTGAACCGCGGACCTCGTGATCCACAGTCCGGTGACATATCCACTCGTCCACGACACCTCTACGAAGAAGGCCATCATTGCTCCGATCCCAAAGGATTATAAAAGAATTATCCAGTAGAGAACAGTAATCAACTGATAATCAATAATCAATATTGGCATCTGGCCGCCAACTACACCATTATATGGACTCTTGCACTTGCCCCATCACAAAGATCATTTGAAGTTGATTACAGATGAGAGTCATATAAAGGATGATTTGGAGTTCGTACATGTATATATACAAAATTATTTTAAAAATCCTGGTTATTAATTACATGTATCAATATATCTATTTTTACGTCTTAAATTAGATGTCAAACATGATCAGACATTTATAATATATTTGTCGATGATTGACTAAAAACATACAAATCACAACATTGATGTGCATTGTCACATTAGCTTGACAGATCATCATAATTATATTTTCTGTGAAAACATGCAAATTAATCATGAATATGCATGAGATACATTGAACTGGTTTTTCAACTGGTAAATCACTTGGTAATCATCTACTGGTTTTTAAATGGTAAATCAACTGCTAATCATTTACTGGTTTTCAACTGGTAAATTAACTGGTAATCAATTACTGGTTTTGAACTGGTAAATCAACTGGTAATCATCTAGTGGTAATCATCTACTGGTTTTCAGTGAACTAGTAAAGCAACTGGTAATCATATACTGGTTTTCAACTAGTAAATCAACTGGTAATCATCTACTGGTTTTCAACTGGTCTCAGATGTCAACTGGTTTTTCAATTGGTCCCAGTTGGCAGTGATTCAATTTCCATATTTAAAAACAGTTAAATATAATGGTTTCAACTGATAACAGTTAACTACTGGTTTTAACTGGCACAAGTTGACCAGTTGAATACTGTTTTCAACTGGTACCAGTTAAAACCAGTAATTTACAGGTCCCAGTTAAACTGGTATTCTACTGGTCCTAATTCAAACTTGTATTTTCTACTGGTTTTCAACTGTTACCAATTGAGACCAATAATCTACTGGTCCCAGTAACAACTGGTGTTCTATTTTTCCGACTTCAAACTGGTATTTCTACTGGTTTCCATATGTTATCAATTGGTTTTAACTGGTACCAGTTCAGACCAGTTGAGACCAGTTCAAACCAGTAGATACCATATGGTAATCCTTACTGGTATCAAGTGGTATCCACTGGAATTTCGACCTGGGATATGATTGATATTTATTTAAAAGCTAATTAAATTACATTAAATTATTTAGTCGCTAAATGACAGATAGAGGTGTATGTTACATTTATATTTCATCAAAAGAGAGAGTTGCCCTGATTTCTAGACTGTGAACTCCATTTTTCAAACGCAACGAATCAGAACTTGAAAACATGGGAGCGGTACGTGCGAAGTGGGATCTCGAGCAGCAGGACGGGCCGGGGAGCTGGACTCTACAGAAAAGGGATTACCGATCAGTCTGCCATTCCAGTGGGTCATCGTCAATCAGCTGCGAGGAGAACCGCATCGTCTGTCTTAGTGTCGATGGTATCTGACTTGACATTGGCAATATCAACTACCTTGACTTGACGAATATAATATTATCTGCCTCGACTTGGCAAAGATAATATTACCTACGTCGACTTGACAGAGAAAACATTATCTACCCCAACTTGATGTCGAAATGGCACTGCTGTATTTTTGTGAAAATAGCATTGTTTTTTTCTTCTCAAATGTTGATATTTGTGACACAACCTTGTTCTTGTTAGAAGATTTGATGTTTAAAAAATAGTAGCTATTAAACAAATAGGGCAAAAGTTAAAAAAAAACATTAAATCAGCGTAAATCAGCGTAGGCATACTTACCAATGCCTTGGATTCATCCGAATTTTCATCTGGCCGGTCATCCACGTCTACATCATCTCTGCCATGTGTGTCTGAGCTGAGTAAATTAATGCGTGACCCTTCCTATTTAAAAAATGAAATATAATATAGCCAAGCCTTAGAGAATGAACCGCCCTCATCCACAAGAAATTTGTCACCGTAGATGGAAAACATTTTAAACTATACCCCATGTCAAAAAGAATCCTGTGCAGGGATAGTTAATGTGACATAAAATAGTCCCACCACGAGAATAAAAGAAAAGGCGACGTAGTTTTAATGATATCCTGGGTATACCATGACGTCATAATTCGAAGATATCGATATCGCCACATTTCACTACCCATCTAATATTTTAACGAGTTATTCATGGCAAAGATTGAAAATGAAAATGGCAAAATTTGTTTTGTTTCCCCCATCTTAATCTCCGACTTAGAAATGCATTTTTATTATTTTCAAAATTTCAATGTCATATAACAAATTATACAGTAGACTTCCATAAAGCTTAGGAAGGATATGAATATTTACAGTTTCATATTATTTTTTTCTTCAATTATTAAAGTACCTAATAAATTTCAACCTTTAGATCAGGGATGTAAATGTAAACATACCATGAGCTCTTTTTTTTAGGATTCGGTAAAATTATGGATCCTTTTCGATGGGTGACGTAATGAGTGAGGGGGAATACTTTGTCAGTCACCTCAGGGAATCCACAATTTCAACTGGAGCCTCTCAGTGCATGGTATGTTTTCATACAAAAGCACTGAGGCAATCCTGCATATGGAAATGACGAATGCTTGATAAGGACCCGTTGTTCTAAATTTAAATAAAGGTACCTCCTATTTATCTATTTATTCATTCATTCATAAATGTAGAGGCTGATACAATTCCCAATTTTCTCTTCTCTCATATCGAGTCATTTAGAATGTAATTAAACGTTTAATGTATTTTTTGTGCCATATTTAAAAAAATCCATAGGTGCCTTTAACACGTGAGTTAGTCCCAAATTAGGTTCTAGTTTCATGGTATATCTGTACTTACAACAAACTTTGGAAATTATTTTTATGTAACATCGATATTTACCTCGTCTCTAGTTTCACGATAAGAAACGTCAGTGGCCAACGGCGTAGAATTACTTCGCGGTGCGTGTAACTGAAATGATATGATGATCGTCCAAACTAAAGGGGCTACTTCGTTAAATGGATTTACGGAGGTAAGTTCTGATTCATCTGAAAGACCTTACAGATCTTCCTGAAGAATCCACTTTTTACAGCTAAAAACATGTACGCTATTATTCACCAAATGCACGAGGTTTTTAAATATAACATAGCCTCGTACTCCAAAACTTAAAATAGTAACGGTGAAAAACTTGTGACTAGCTGCCCTCTGTAGTGCTCTATTACAAACAAAACAAGAATCACCGATCACGACGAAAATAACGTTTGACTCTCATGACCTTGAAATCAATTCATAACTTGACTGCACCATATTTACATTATTGCCTTCGCTCAACTGGAAACCTAGCCCTCCCAATACCACAATTTTAATTTTGGACAGCAAGGGAGTGATATTTCCCTCGAGATCATTTTCCCTCAGCACTGCACTCTTAATGAAAATAAAACCTCTTGGGAATATAAACCTCCTTCGGCGGTCCAAAAAATGTTATACGACACACCCTACCGGTCAATATTTTCATAATAGTTGATTGCATTTCTTGATCGTCTCATTTCAGCTCAAACAAACAAAATCAAAAAGAAAATGAAACCTTAAGTAATTTTGCCAACAATAACAAAGGTATTTATCCTTTACATGG